>JZKD02S1673854.1:84661-103653 GCA_000966675.3 Picea glauca
TTATTTTAGTATTTGAATAAGACACCACCAACCCAATGGATAAGGCACTGGAACTACATGTTCTTGGAGCCTCACAGGGAGGTCTCCATCCCCTATGGAGCCAAATGTTAACACAAGTGATTGATCATGTAAAGGAGGATTTATGGTTTACAGAGCCTACATTTAACCATATTCCCAAGGATTATGTCATACCATCAACTAACAACCTCCTCAAAGTGTGTGAGCTATATTTGAGTTGGCGCTGTGAACTAGTTAAGAAAAAGGGTTGTAGGCTGGATAGGTTGTCGGCATCTTGGTGAAAATTCAAAATTACTAGCATCAACCTCATAGCCATAAAGTACTCCATGAGATTTTTTGTCTTGTTTGGAGGTCAATAAAGGATTTGGCTATTTGATTTTCCTTTGGCACTGTGAATTGGCACAGGTGATGTGAACTGAGACGGGCACTGCAGAATTTGTTGCGAAATTTCTTATAGAAGATGCTTTTACAGATTTGATCATAAATCCAAAATGGTGATGTGGGTTTCTTTGAAATTGTGTTTGGAAGAAGATGATATCCTTGTTGACTTGCTGACCAAATTTCAGCCTGACCCAGTTTTGCATTTGAGAGAAACAATTAAAACACCAGTGCGTTACGAAATGTGCTGCAAATTCTCTGTTTTGCATATTTGTTTGATATTCTTCTTATTGGGAGGTTCCCACCTGTCATAGTCAAACATAGTGTATCTAAGGAATTTGTTGAAGGAATTTTTTTTACACTATCAAATTCTCTATGATAGTTTCAAACAAATCTCTAGCACTTGTCATATGGAAATATGCTATGTTATCCACCAAGCATCTCTCCCTACTAGAGACAATACCTGAAAGGGTGGAGACCAATCGTATCTCTTTCTGGAACCTATATACAACCTCATCAACCTTTTTTGTTGATGCCTTCTACCTTATTCCTCTTCCCCTCTGGTGTGGACACTATGAAGCATAGTGCCCAAAAACATGACACTCAAAACATCTAATCTTACTAAGACCCTTCTTCCATCTTAGCTCTGGATATGATTTCCTATCAGGAGAAGTCCTTCTCTCTGATGGACCTCTTCTATATATAGAACCACTTATGCCCTTCCTAGTGCAGGTTTTAAGGGTATGGTTCTCATCACTGCTACTCTTTACCACACCATTCATATCATCTTTGGATACTAATCGAGTCTCCTCCTGTATACAATCTATCCATAGTATGTCAAATTTTGGAAACTTGTCTCATGCATAGATCCCCTCCAAAATCGGTTCCCATGACCTAGGAAGACCTCTCAATACTAAATTCACCAACTCAGTGTCCTGCACTTCTCACCAATAGTTGTGAGCTAATCTCATATCTAAGTAATATTCATAAGATAACTAACAACGGTGTCTTCATTGGTCATCCTTACAATCTAAAGTTGACGCTTCAAGTGTAGCATCCTCTTAGTATTCTTGTTTTGGTAAAGTCCCACCAAATAACCATACATATCCTTGGAAGTTTCTTTCTTGGCAATGTGAGGAATCAAGTGGTCCTTCACGAACTCTAGAAATACATGCTTGGCCTTCACTTCCCTCTTCTTGTGGAATTCCAAATCTACTGGATTAGTCGGTCTAGAAACCACATCCTCAACATAATCCTTGAGGTCATTCTCTTCCAATAGAAGGATAACCCTTGCCTTCCAAGCCCAGAAGTTGGTTTCTCCTTCAAACCTATCCTCAAGTTTCAATGTATTTACAATACTGACCTACCCGGTACAAGAACAAGAAAAAAATAAGTAAAACACTCTTCCAGTGTTGTAGCCAAGTGTCTCAAGGTTATCTCGTTCTCTTCAAATCCCAAGCTCCTATACCATGTCAATTTTCTCATATAGCTCTATGTGACTAATTTCATATCTGAAAATTGCTTCCTAGTGATATAACTATCACTGAACAACTTTACACTGAAATTATTGTCTGGAAATATATGCAGTGGAAACAACAATATAAAAGATGAATCATCAATACACAAGAGACACAATATTTCTTTTCTATAACTTTATTCAGTTCTCCATATCTCAAGACCAAAATTATTCCTCTCAAAATCACCAAACTGAGAAGAGAACTACTACTCTCAAAAATCACCAAATCTAAGGACAACCTTTTCCTCCAATATACATACAAGAAAACCAAACCTTGACAATATCTAGAAATATCCTATGCCCAATAATCCATTTTAGACCACATGTATGGCTCGTTGATGTCACTTATCAGCCTATATGGATCTGCACCTGCCAAAAAACTCAAATATGTGATTCACCAACTAGAAACCCGTCGACATATGTTTTTTGCTCCACTGCAAATCGTGTATACCCTATACATGATTTTCCCTTCTGCAACCCACGTATATATGTGCTTCGTCCTCCTACAAATCATTTATGGTACGAAAAATTCACTCACATGTGCAACCTTCTTCGCTCCTCTCTCTTGGGCCAGATTCACCACCTTGCAGAGTTCCCTTTACTGAGATCACCAATCCTCCTTGACACAACTGCAGACTCACTTGTGCCAACTCCATTCTTCCACAATTGACGATACAATGTCACAATGACATCTCTTCTTTATACATGAGTCCAATGAGTGAGTTTAGGATCCCTTCCTAAGATCAAGAATTAATTATAATATTTTAATCATCTTTGTGGGTGTGTCACCCCCACAAAATCCCACAAAGGCCATCATCTTGCCTATGAGGACCTAACCTCATTTCTAGGTTGATTTTGATGAAATGAAAGTAAAAACCTCGGTCCAACAAAAAATCCCACATGCCTGCTACCTTGGCATCTAGTCGGAATACCTCCAAAAGCTACAAAAAATCAACATTTCCTTATTAAAAGTATTCCCATGCATTAGGTTAATTGAAACTGACTTATCATTGAATTGCAATTCTGCAAAATCCATAAACTTTTGCACCACTACCGTCAGAATCCATTTGATCCCTTCAAACAAAGCTTGATTTCTATGTAGCCATAAAACTTAGGTAAGAAGAGAAGGAAGCCAATTAAATTCTTTAATATGAAAATCATGCAACCAAGACCAAAGAAAGTGATCATAAGAGACCTCATTCCAAGATCCACAACAATTCAAAGTGGAAAGGACCTCCTTCCACACCAATTTTGTAATTCGTAAAGTAACAAACAAATGATTAACTAATTCTAGATATTTCTCAAAAAGAGTACATATGTTGGGCCCCTTCCATCCCCTCCTTTGAATATTATCCAAAGTGAGTACTTTATTAGCCATAACTAACCATACAAAAAACAAAAAACAAAAATTGTAGAGACTTTCCTTGACTTCCAAACCAATGGCCACCACCATTTTGATCCTTCATGTTCATTTAGAAAATCAAGTTCTTAATAGCCTTGATTTGTTGTAAGAACCCATGTATCCCTATTCTAGAACCAAACAAGTCGATCATCCTCCTCACTTAGTCTTATGACACCATGATTCAAATCTATAATAAACCTTCTCCATTCCATAACATAATTTCCATGCAATCTAATTTCTTCTACCGATAATCAGTAAGGATTCCCTTGTTCCCCTAGACCATAGATATCCGAAAGAAAAAAGAAACCTCTTTCCGTCAATTTCTACCTCAATTCAGGAGAAAGTGAATAGTAGTTAAATCCTCAAACCCAAGGATCCTGCCCATAAAAAACTTGTCTCCTTTACCAATTTTCCATACTACCCATCTTCCTAGTATAGGGAATGCTTTTACTGATCTCTTCCATTTATTTGAAACATACTACACTGATTTGAGTGACAATCTAATCCATTGTTCCAGTGACCAATCAAGGAAATATTTTTGTTTTACTAGATTTACCCACAATCCATTGGAGAACAAGACTCTCCATGGATTCTGAGCATCCAAAGCTTCCCCAAACAATGCTATATGTTTCAACCCCAAACCACCACAGGCTTTAGTCTTGGCCAATGACTTCCACTTTACCAACAAGATTCCTTCCTAGATTTTTCTACCAAACCACAAAAAAATATAACATCATTTGCAAATAAGGTTGATGATTGTCTTTAGAACATAAGCAAGAGACAACTAAGATACTTCAAGACCTTCTAAAACAGATTTGATCAATGTTAGTCAACCTCCAATGGAGACCCATCTAAAACACCAACATGATATCCTCTTTTCAATATTTTTAACTAACCATAGCTAGTCCACAACTCTATAGTCATTTGGTTTCAAAAAGTAACCCAATTAATTTAACCCAACATCCAACTGCTCCTTATTGTAGGGAAATATATATCATACCTAGTTGGTCAATTAATTCTAGAGAAAGGTTTTTGCATAATATTGAATATTTGGAACTGTTAATCTCCACTCCCTTCGCATGACATAATTGAAGTAATATGATACTTATGGATGTCCATTTTTGAACATATCCCTCTCCACATAGAAGGGCATCTTCCACAAAAAGAAGATGAGAAACCCTGACTAGATCAGCCACCTATACTCATTTTATTCTTCCATTTTCTCTGGCCACCTTTAGAAGATGAATCAATCCTTATTCTACAAGAAAGAACAAAAATGGAGATAGTGGACATCTTTGCCTCATCCCATGAGAGGCCTTGAAGAAATCATATGGGGAACCATCAATTAAAACAACAAAATTTGTTGACGGCACACAACCCATAATCCACTTTACAATATTTAACCTAAAGCCTATATGTAACAACACCATCCAAACAAAAGATAAATTTACCTTATCATAGGCTTTATCCAAATCCAACTTCATCATAATCATAGAGGCTTCAATGATTTGATAGAATGAAATCATTCATGTTTCGATCCAATAACATCAAGAATTTGGCAATTGAAAAGAAACCCAAACTGTTCCTTTGAAATGCATGATGAAAGTGTTTTTTTCATCCTGTTTGCAATTATTTTTGTGATAAGCTTATACAACACATTGTAGAGATAAATAGGATTAAAATCACTAAAGGATCCAAGAACATTCTTTTTGGGAATCAATTCTAGGAAAGTAGATTTTAATGATCCTAGTATCCTGCCCAATAATTTGGATTCTTCTACAACCCTCACCATATCCTCAACCAACAATTCAAAGAACCCTAGATAAAATTCAACGATCCAACCATGTGGAACCAAAATTTCATCCTTCTTGAATCCCACTAATACCTCCTTGATTTCTTCTCTAGTCACTGGATCTCCTAAAAGGTCATTTCCATCCTCATCAAAAAATATTGGATAAACTTGGATCATGCTCAGCTAATCCACTATAAAATTTCCTTTAGGTTCTTTAAATAGGTTCTCATAATATTGCACACCTGCTTCTGCCAACTCATTGAAAGATATGATTTTTTACCTTTCTGAACCATATAATTCCCAGATAGTTTTAATGGATTTTCAATGCTCGACATATTTATGAAAAAAATTATGTTGCAGTCACCTTCCTTTACCCAAATGACTCTGATTTTCATCCTCCATGCAGCTTCCTTGATGCTTAGTAGATGTGCCTTGTTTTCTTCGAGAGTCTCAAGTTTTGCAGGTTCCTCCACTGTGAAAAACCCTGATGAATTATTAATAACTAAGTCACCAAGATGCTCTTCAATAAAAAATAGATCAACTTGAAAAATATTTTTTATTCATGTCCCATTCACCAATCAGACGTTTAAGAAAAAACAAATTTGAAATGAACCAAGCAGTAGAGTATTCCACCAATTGTGGATCAAAGTGTTTCTAGTGATCACTTAAAAACTTAAAAAAAACCTCTTTGGAAAGCCAACAATGAATAAATTTAAATGGAAAAGGTGGTTTCTAGTGGTCACTTAACAACTTAAAAAAACCCTCTTTCGGAAAGCCAACAGTGACTTTCTATGGGAAATAAAACTGGATTATGATCTGAATTTCCTCTGATCCCAATCCAACTTTTCTATCTTTCAACACCATCCAGTAGAGATTCCATCAACGGGAATCTGTCTGACCTTTTTGAAACCCCCTCCACACTATAACACCCATTCCTCCAGTTTTGGGCCATTGGCACTTGCTCGACATCAATTAAATTAGATTCATCAAATAGTTGATTAAAATAAGAGGCCAAAGAATCAAATCTAATCGAATCACCCCATATTTCTTGAGAATACAATGTGAGGTTAAGGTCCCCACCCAAGAGGAACACCATGTCCTTTAATAATCCGTGCTCCATTAAGTCATCCCAGAAACCCTTTCGATCCCCATATGCCCCATAAATATTCACAATTTTTTAAAATTATCCAAATCTTTAGCCACTCCTTCAATGATAATACATGCATTCAACACAGAAGAATTAATAACCTCAAAAATTTCATTCCAAGCCAAGATAAACCCTCCATACTGGTATTCAACATCCCAATCATTAAATTTCCACCCGGGAAGAAGAGATCATAATATATAATTTTATTTCCCCAAAGACCATGGTCTCTTGCAAAAGGATATCATCCACATGATACACCCCACACAATCTTTGTAGGGAAATATTTTAGGGGTGCCCCCTACCCCTCTTATGTTCAGGGATAAAATAATCATTTGGGAACCCCTCCAAAGGGATTTGAGACTATAAGTTCCATGTCAATGGTTTGTTTCTTACCCAGGTTGATGTCTTTGGAGGATTTTAGTTTAGCCTTTGAAATGTGGGATTTACGTCCCACTTGCGGATGACTATCCTCCATTGGAGCTAGACCACCATCAATACCCCCTCCCTCCATGGTATTTTTATGAGCCTTTGATTTGAGCTCATATGAGGAAGATGGGTTATCCCAAAAGGAACTCCTTGAGGGGCCATTATCACCAGAGAAACGGAAATATGAGAGGATCGAAAACTCTCTTCCATGACAAGTGTCTCTCACTAGGTAGAAACTTTCAATAGATAATGAACATCCATGGACTTATTCAAGGCCATAAGAGATCCTCAAACCTATTCTATAATCCCCCTCCCAAGAAAAAACAGTAAGAGGAAAATAAGTAAGCAACATACCTTTTTCATCAATTCTTGTATATCCACCCGAAGGAACTGGGGGTTCTATGGCACCACCCAAATGATTTTTTGAGGGGAATAACACCTTAATAATACTACCCTCTCACCTCAAGATAGTGTAAAAATCCACTTGTGGTGCATCTAAAGGGTTGCTTGAAGAGCCACCATGTAACTTAAAACCACATAGGTTTCTTGATCTGGGAAACTCCTTGTCCTCTGGGCACCTAGATCCTAGATGGCCAGTTTTTGTACACACAGTGGAATGAAAAGGAACCTTCCAATAATATATAGACTCGAGAAAATTATGGTCATTCCAACTAATCCTAATTTTAGGAACCAAACCTTGAATGATATCTACCTCAACTAGTACCCTTGTGATACACTTGTGTGCTTACTCCAAACAACGCTTATAAAAATATATGAATTTACCAAGTTGATTTCCCACTGAAGAAAAAACCTCCTCAAACTAGAGTTCTAATGGGAATCCTAGGAGAATATCCCATAAATGATGACAAAAAAAAGGTTTCAAATGGGGATCAAAAACAAGAAACCAATGCCTCAAGGCTAGACTTGATGGACCCCGAAGCCACAAACGACCTAGAATATGTTTTAAATATTCCACGGTTCGAAATTAGAAACAAAGAAACCCCTTAACTGATATGTGAAATTTCTAAACATATCCAATCAATTTCACCCAACCATAACAGAGTAAGAGACAAATTTCCTTAGGAATTTACCAATTAGTTCTTTGGTAGTTATATATTCCACCTTCTCCATTCCAATGCCATGACCAAGAATCTAGCTAACCTTTCCTTGCTTCGCTCGTAGGGCCTTTTGCTTTCTATTCAAAACCCTAACACCATAAATGTCTCTTCCACTGTTTAGAAAAGGCTTTAAAATCACACTCCCTTCCTTGTCCACACTTAGAGAATTAGCATGCATGAAACCCTAGAGATCCATTTGAATGTCGAATAACACTTTTTCAATTCCACTTATGCCCTCAAATCTACCTGACAACCCATCCTCGTGCTCCAACTCCATATGTAACTTAGCCCTAAAGTCACGCATACAATGGAGGATATCTCTAAATTCTTCATCATTTTTTAATATATATGGAGATTCCCAGGTGTCTAGATCACCATAGTCTTGGATATCTTCCTCCATATCCACTTGCCACTTATGCCTCTTCCTTGAGCTATTTGGACCCACCGCCAGACACACCTCTTATTGGGATTTATCTTGCATGTGTATCTTGATGAGAATGTTTCCATTTCTTGTTTAATTATATCATTTAGAAACTCCACATAATGAAAATATAGCAAATAAATACACCACAAGAAACAATTCCCAAGGTTTACTTCATGTTTTGCATGATCTCGAATTTTTCTATACATGAAGAAAATATAAGCTTAAGACAAGACAAACTAATAGTCAATTAGGACTTGAATTTGTGCAAGATATAAGAATATTGTTTGCTGATAATTCAATTATCCTTTATCAAAATCAAATGGATATTCCTTGGTTGATCAATTGTTACAAACCATTTGAATTCTCTAATATTATTTGTCAACTTCATGATTTTCCTAACTCATTGGAAAACATGCCTTTATTTCATGGTGATAATGTTGTTAGTGCTAATGAACATTTGGATACTTTCATGGATTTATCTAGAACTCTTGCAATTGAACATCTTGATCTGTTTTATAAAATCTTGTCTTGATCATTGAAGAAAGATGTTAGAAAGTGGTTTATTGGATTGCATGATAATAGTATTAACTCTCTTAATTCTTGTACAGATTCTTTGTTTGGTACACTGTTGGAAAAAAGAGATAGCAGGTTTATTTTGAATGATCTAACTAATATGAAGAAGAATTACAATGCAAATATGGATGAATTCAATCTTATATTTGATAAAATAGTCCAAGATATCCCTCAAATCCAGCCACCTACTCCAACCAGTATCTTGTTATACTATTTGAACTCTTTCTAAGACCAATTAAATTAATTTCTAAATGAATCCAAGCCAACCGATCTAATCAATGCTAAAATAAAATATAAGAGCATCGATGATAATTGGGTTTTATTAGGGAATATAGATATCATAAACCCTCCTAGAGCTAGGGCCAGTCCTAAGCCAAGCTTTTTCCATACTACTGATTCAACGCTTGATCCTTTAGCTTCCATCCTATAAATAATCAAGAGATTAGAAATGAATTTCTTTCACATAACTCATTCTTTACAAAATTGGATCATGAAAAAGGAAAGTAATCAACAACATAACATTTTTTTTCCTAGGAATGGGTATTGGGGCACTCCTCCAAACCAAATACCTCCCACAATGTTGTAACCAACCAAATTTTTTTACCATGAACCTCTTCCTTATTCTAAATATTGTGGAGATTTCCATGAGGAAAATACTTGTGCAAGGTATTTAGAGATGGTCAAATAAAGTGCTCAAAATGATGAAAAGTATTTGGATCCTTGCAAAAATGTATTTGAAGGGAGGAATAAATTTCCCTTGTCCCAAGAAAAAATTGAACAAGTCAAGGAAAAGTCCATATATGTAGAAATATAAATTATAATATTTGGTGAAAGGCCATCCCAAGAAGAAATCCAAAATATGTGGGCTAATAGGTATAAATGTTTGACCTACTAAAGAAGAAAAGGAAACCCCCATTAAGGAGATCACCAAGGTCTTGTGGAGTTTCCTAAGAAATATAATCAAACTATAGTTCCAAGTGTAAAAGGACCTCAATGAGATTCTTCAACAAGTAATCATTTTGAGATAAATTTGGATGTAACTAGTTGGATTGGTAATGTTAAGATGCATGTCCCTATATACGAGCCAATGAATATTCCTTACCTGAGAATTTAGATAAAGGAATCTATGTGAATTGACTATATTAATCAACCAAACCAATTTTTGGATGATAATGAAGATTCCCCTATTGTTCTCCAATCCATTAATCAAGAAGGAAGAAGAAATACAAGGCATCAACCCTTTCTCATATCATTATTAGTAAATGAGTTTCTCTTGAATAATTGTATGTTGGACTCTAGAACCTCAACCAATGTGATGTCACTCACAATAATTAATCAATTGGGATTAAATACCATAATCACTTACATAAATATATGTGCACTGAAATCTGGAGAAGTTAAAATATGTGGCCTAATCAAGGATCTCCACATTAGATTGGTGATTTACCTAGAAATCTCATTGTTGATGGATGTATTTATTATAGATGTGATTAATGAATGGGGAATTCTCTTATCTCATAAATGGGCCACCAATCTAGGAGGTGGTATCCAAATGGACCTATCTTGTTCTACCATTCCTATTTGTGAAAACACTTTTGTGACTTTGCACCATGAGAAAATCAGGAGGCATCATGTAGAATACCCCCAATATCCTATGAATGAATTGGTTTCATATGAGTAAGAATTAGGATCTTATAATATGTTAGAAATTGAAGTATCTCGCTGATAAAATTTCAATCTTGTTTGGAAGATGAAATTTGATGGAACTAAGTTTAGAATGGGGGTCCGTGCAGGAATTGTATTCACATTCCCTTAGGGTGACACTTTGTGTCATGGGCCTTCTACCTTGAATTTTAAGTCATGAATAATGTGATAGAATGTGAAGCTATCTTACTTGGATAAAACATGGCTCAAGATATGGGAATTAAAATTTTAAAAATTCAAGGTGACTTTGGTTTGGTAATCCTACTAGTAAAGAATTACTTTGCATGAAAAAATGACAGACTAAAAAGGTATATGAATGTTATATGTGATACCATGGAATTGTTTGATGAATTATAATTAGAATTAAAGCTTAGGATGTTTAATGAAAATGGTAATACTTTGGTGGTTATTTCTTCAACTCTCCAACCTTGCCAGGATTTGTTGGAAGGAGGAAAGGTAGAGATTATGAGGATAAATTTGAAGAAAGAGCGTAAATTTATGAGGATAAATCACTTGATTTGAGGAAAGACCCCTTTGGAGGACCATTCTACTAGCCATTTTAGCACAGGTGGAAATTTTTTGGCTTGGGGAAATTAATTACATGGTTTGTGGAGGTTACTTGCATGATATGATGATGTTATTTCACCATGGAGACTTCAAATTTAACATTGTAGCTTACTTGGATGAGTCGTCCCATGATTTGAGGTTAGACATTGGCATCTTGTTGGAATTTTATTCATTGGAGTAGGATCTTACCATGTTTTGAAGGTCTCCTCTTGCACTTGGAAGAGATGTTGAAGCCTTTTGGACCATAGTTGACCTCATTTTGTTGGATGATATCCTCTCTTGGAGGGTTTATTGTACATGTGGCACATCTTCATTCATTATGACTTAGTATCTTTTAGTTAATTAGAATACAAGTCATTTTTGTATTTATCCTAGGATAGACCTAAGGATATGGAAAATAATATTGAATGAGAAGGATGATGAAGTCGCCTCCTCTCATTCAAATTTTTCTTTTGTTGTCTACCTATATATTATTTGAGAATAAAATTTTATTGAATTTTATTGAAGATACACCCTTTTTTTTACATGTGGTTCACGACATTGAATATTAGTACTCACTATTTCCATAGAAAACCCCCCTTAAATCCATGAGATAACACGGGGAGGCCAAGATTTTTTGGAATATTGGGGGATCAACAAAAAGAGCATCATATAGACCCATTTAAGGGAATCACATGCCACTTACAAGGAATTGAACCTGGGTGGGAAGGGTAACAACCATTCCTCCCAACCACCCAAGCTACATCCAATGGACTTTTTGAAGATCTACCTATTGAGTTTTTGGTGTCAATTCTTGGAGATCTTCTCTCTTGGTTTATTTTTGGTTCATCAAATATTTGTTGTGTTTGATAAATACTACTACAAGATTTCAATATCGATCCATTTAAAGGTTAAGAATACCACTTTGAGGGAATATGTTTTAGGGGAAATTATTTCCTTCTTCCTTTGTTATTTCGGTAAGTGCTCAATTCCTTGCTTTGTTTTTCCTTTGGATCTCTAGCAAGGGTTTTTGGTATTTTTATCAAGCTATAATTGACCTTGTTGGTGATGACTATTTCTTTGGTATCCCCTTCTTGTAGGTATTTTTATACCTAGCTTATATTTATTAGATAGGATATTATTTACCCCTAAGGTTCTAGTCTCGTAGCCCTAATCCATTAATATAATATAGACCAATTCTAAGAGGGGCATACTTCTTGATCCCATAATATCTAGTTGGAACAAGGCACTTGTATTCTCCCAAAAACCAACCATAAAACCCCAAAATTACATTATTTTATCTTTGTTTAGAAGGAAATCTAACGAAAACAAAAGCAAAGAAAAATCACAATTTGGATTCATTTCCTAGTCCAGGGAAAAGTTCATGGTTCATTTTATTTCCTAGACTAGTTTATCAAGGTTTTGTGCTTCAATTCTTATTTATAAACCCTAATGATGAAAATTGGCTTTAAAATATTGTGCTTCAAGGACTTATTTATCTTGTTTTGGGTTTATTTAAATGTTCTCTCAAATATGGAAATAGCATAGCAAAATTGAAAAACATATTTGAAGAAACCTTATAACTAGGTTTCATGCTTGAAAGTTCATTACATATAAACCTAACTTGTATTTCATTAACTAGAATATTGATACATGTTTATCTTACATTTCTAGTGGTTAATTTCATCTCCGACTTTCTTCTAATTTGTTATTATTCATTTGGAGTTTGTTTGGGTGAATTCTAGTGCTAAGATTGGATAGCCTAAGGTGGAATCCACTCTTTTATTTCAATTTATTATATGTATATATCCATTTTGAGCTTGATTCTAACATCTTTGGGAATTTTATTTATTGCATATCTTTGGCCTTAGCTAAACTATCCAAGACATATTTCATATTAGTGGAAAATCTTTGTCTTGGGTGGTTTATTACTCACTCTAAATTTGAAATTTTGCATTTATTCATCATTAAAATAGATTTGGAAGTGCGGGATAGCCTTAAGCTAGTTTTAATTTCAGAATATTATTGATTGGAACTTAAAGTACACATTGCACTATCAATTGATGATAGTCGATTTCATTCCTAGTGCTCTAAAGTAGCTTAAAGTGGCTTATTTCAAGTAGCATATTATAAGCTTAATTAAGTCAAATGATAATCATCTTAATTCAAATACGAATCTGTCTTTTCTAGTTATCTTTACGTTAGATTTGGCACATACACATCCACCATCTCCTAAATTATTTATCTTAAGTGGAATAACTTGTTGTTTATGTTATTAATTTTGGATAGTTTTATTTTTGTTTGCTAATAGATCTATGACTTGTGGGATTATCCTATGGTCTAAGAAATCGTGACTCAAGGGAAACTAATCTTTCAAAATAACATGGGGATCACACCCATCCTGGGATGCACCAACCCTTAACATTATTGAATTTTAGGTGTCTCCTCCCACTACCACAGAGTTTTGAACCTTAGTCACCATAAATAATTAGGCCCTTCAAAACCAATTGAGATATTAGAATTTGATTATTAATATTGGATAGTTATCTTAAGGAATCTAATCACTTATTTGGAATCCATGTACTTTACATTGTCATACATATCGTGGATTCACTGAGTTAAATTTAACTCAATTCACTAAAGATATTTACTCATGGATCTATCATTGGTAGATAGGGATACCCTCCTTGGCCTTTGGATATCTAGAATAAAGTGAAGGTGATATTGTATTGAGGTGACAATGGTGCAGTACCCATCTTTTTGCCCCAAGGTAGCACCTGTGGTTGGATTTTCCACTAGGGTTGTAGTTTAGGAGGTAACAAGACCTATATTCCAACTCGATAATAATTGATCCTAAATGATTCCAACATATGCAATTTTTCCTTGGATTTGGTTCCTACCTCTTGAAATTGTGAGTTTTTTATCAACTGCAACTACCACTACATTATCACATGTTCTTTTTCCATTATGTGCATTGTTTAGTAAAATATTATGACTATTTTCTCACATTGAGGGATATGTTCAGACCTTCATGTATATAAAATAATACACATTAAAATAAACAACATTAAACTTTACAATGCATACATAACTATACCTTAAATATATGCACTATATCACATATATTGCAACCACTTTATTGCATCCAATTCCTATGCTTGATGCATCTTCATTTTCTTTGTTGATTATATCCATTTACATATGTTTATGCACTTTGCATTCCATTGATCATGTAATTATAGAGGGAATGGAGTACAAGGATTTGACCTTTTTATTTTGTATATATCCTCGTGTATTTTTTTTCTCATATCATATACATATCCTCCTAGTTTTGGTCACTTCAATATTGAAAAAAAATGAATTTACTTACTTTGTCCAATTCATTAATAGTTATAATGTTGTTTAAAAACTAATATTCATTATTTAGTGATTGAATGAAACATACAATTACAACTATATAGCTCAAACAATTATTCTTTTCAGAGTATGTGAATCTCCTTTTTTTTCTAGAGACTCTCTTAATTTCTCTTCCCCGCATTTACCATCTCATGTTATTGGAACATCTACATGGGTTTCTTTTAGGTACACAAGAATAAAAAAACAAATATTTGGATACAATGTACCCTTCAACTATGCATCATTTTGGGTTTTCCCATTACCTTACAAATGTTGGATTACTGAGAAGGGGGGTGAATCAGTAATAGAGCAACTTAATCTTTTTTTCCATAAAATGCAAGTGTTATATCAATGTAGCACTATCATCCAATAGTTGCAGAGTAAATAAACACTTAACAAATGAGAAATCACACACATACATAGTACACCAATGTTTTACGTGGAAACCCAAAGTGGGAGAAAACCACATAATGTTTTTTCTTATATGTCTTTAAGAATTACATTCATTTGGAAGCACCAACTTCCTTTGTTTTCCAGCTGCAACTGGAAGGAGGMTCCAACCCCCTATTTTYTTAGGCTACAACCTGAAGGAAGCTCCAACTCCCAAATCCTCTAGCTACAACCAGAAGGAGGCTACAACCCCCTATTTTCTCCAGCTACAACCGGAAGGTGGMTACAACCAGTTGTCCTTGCCCCGTCCAACCGCCCTGATGTAGAAGTAGAATGATAGAACCACTGTCACACTATAATTGTGAGATATAATAYTGTAAACATGTACCAATCAACCTGCACCAAACAACCTRTACCAATAACCTGAACCATGCATCAACCATGCATCAACCTGTACCTCAACATGTAATCAACTTGTACCATAAACAAGTGCATCAACCATGCACCAACCTATATCAAACAACTTGTAGTCAAACTATACCATAAACAAGTGCATTAACCATGCAACAACCTATACCTCAACCTGTACCATGAACAACTGCAAATCAAACATGTACCTCAACCTGTACCATGAACAAGTGCATCAACCATGCACCAAACCTGTACAAATAACATGTCACAACAACCTGTCCAAACAACCTATCACAACAACCTATATCATCAATATTATCAACCAAATGAGATCTACTCACCAAGAGCAATCACCAAAACAAATATCAAATATGTGCATCAACCAAGCATAATGCAACAACTCATAATCATCACCAAGATCAATATGTGCGTCTAATAATATACCAATACAAGTATACTACATCATCCATAAACCATGTGTCAACAATAATACTAACAAGTGCCTCCAAACATGTACCAAATATGTACCAATCATGTATCAAATACTCATCAACTGTGACTCATCAATATGTACCAACATCATCAACTATACACCTCATGTATGTGTCAACTCATCAACTACTTGTGTCAACCATGTACCCAAAATGTACCTCAACCAAAATCCCTCATCAATTTCACCATCCAAATCTGATTTGTAGCTCTGTAATAGACCTGGTGTATATGATCACATACATGCAAACCTTCCATAACTTTAACAACAAGAGACTATCATTTTCATCAAACTTTTCTTTAGTCTCACATGACTAGTTTTGGATTAGTCAACAACCCTAACTTGAAATAATCATAACTATGTACCTGTAATGAATAAATATCTGAAAATAGTACACAATGTTCTTCAGTGTGTTTTATGCAATTTCTCTAGGTTTCACTACTTGGAACCTCTCAGAAAAAAAAGTTATAGAAAAAATGGCATACCTTGTTGAATTTTGTCTTATTCTAGAGAGAAAACTTGTAGAGCGTGCCCCACACGGAATATTTGTTGTATGGATCTGAAAATTTTACACAGAATATTACAGATTGTACTATAACCAACAAATTTTTTACTACTTAATTTGGATCTGTTATGAAGAATTTATTACACTTTTACCCAAAACACTTGTTTTAGACTAGTTTTAGGACTAGCCACAAACCTTATTTTCCATGGAGTGTAACTCCAAAACTAAAACGACCCACAAGATGAAATTTGTACCACATCTATTTGGATATGTTTTCTCAATGGCCTATCAATTTCATGGTCTTAATCATTCTAGAAAAAACTTTATTGTGAAAATGGTGAGATGGCCTGTAAATTACATACCTTAGAAAGCATCATCAAAAGAATTTATCCTCCCTTGAATTTTGGACTTCTTTACTTCACCTTCTCTATGAAATTTGGCTTAGATGCCCTTTGTTTACCTCAGTGACCTATAGATATTAAATATTCTCAAGTGTGATATAAAATGAGAGATCTTTGCCTCTTATTTATACTTTCATGTAGCTTCCTCAAGGGGTTACCTTTTAACCATCTTAACCCACTTTCCTTATTTTAGGGTTAACCAACTTCGAACCACTTGTCCAATTAGTAATTTATCCATTAAATTTATTATTTAAATAATTTATTTTGTGCCCACTTTGACTTATAGTACACTCATCACTTCATTTTACCTCAAGGGGTTACCTTCTAACCATCTTAAACCACTTTCCTTAGTTTAGGGATAACCCACTTCTAACCACTCGTCAACTTAGTAATTTCTCCATTAACTTTATTATTTAAATAATTTATTTTGTATTCACTTTCAATTATAGTACACTCATCACTTCACTTTATTATTTACCTTCTAAAAATATCTTAAAACACTTTGACTACTTTGACCTTTTGGGGCTTCTAGATGACTCATGAGGGTTCTCCAAATTCGTAAGGCCATAACTCTCAAACCGTGAGGAGTTATGTGACGTTCCGCATACCACTAGAAATGAAATGACATGTAATATCCATATAGAATAGTCTTACCTAAAAATATATCAAAAATCATACCATTATACATCAAACAAACATGGGTCCATTACCCAAACCTGGGTTATCCAACTTCACATGGCCATAACTCTCTAACCGTGAGGAGTTATGTGATGTTCCACATACCACCGGAAATGGCATGATATGTAATACCCATATAGAATAGTATTACCTTAAAATATATTAAAACTCATACCATTATAAATCAAAAAAAATTGGGTCCATTACCCAAACCTTTGTGCTACCATAATTCGCTACCAAAATTTCTCCAAGGGTTGATATCGGTCACTAAGGGTTGAAATCAATATAAAATATCACTCTCCAATGGTTGACATCAATGAAAAACAACAATCCATACCAACTTTCCATCAACCTAATCCAAGTGTTTGACAATATCCCCCTTTGGCATTGATGGCAACACTTAGTCATGATAACATTCATGCTTATACTCATCATCAATGTTTCTATCTCTCCCCCTTTGACATCAATGGAAAAGGGTATCTCCCTTTGGGGTTTCTCCCCCTAAATGAACTCTCCTTCTGTTGCTCCCTCTGTCTACATGCATCTGTTCTCTCTCTCCAAGTATTTTTATCCTACATCTGATAAATATCTCCCCTTTTTTATCAATGGCAAAGGTATCTTTCCATCTGGGGTTGCTCCCCCTAACTGAACTATCCTTGGGGATACTCCCCCTTACTCGGCTCTTTCTAAAATTGATCTCCCAACCCGAACTGTCCTATTTATGGTGCTTCCTCATGTAAATATGGGACATATAAGATAAGCATTCAAAAGCATTCATTTTAGAGTAGAATTTACTCTGAGTGTTTGGCGAAGATACTCAAAGGCTTCCCATGGAAGTGGCTTTGTAAAGATGTTTTCCACTTGTTCTTTTGTTCTTGCATATTCAACTCTGATGTTCTTCTCTTCAACATATTCTCGTAGAAAGTGATACTTGATTGGAATGTGCTTCGTTTTGGAGTGCATCACCGGGTTCTTTGAGATACTGATGGGGCTTGTATTATCACAACACATTGGAATGGGCTCATCATACTGGACTTGTATATCTATCAGAGTTTGTTTCATCCCTAGAACCTGTGTACAACATGTTGCTTCTAAAATGTACTCTACCTCAGTTGTAGATAAAGATATTGATGATTGTTTCTTGCTTAGCCATGATACTAAACACTCACCCAAGTAGAACGTTGATCCACTGGTGATTCATTGGTCATCAATGCAACCTACCCAATCTACATCTATGTAGGCAATAAGTTATAGATCCTTTCCGTTTGGATACCATAATCCAATCTCTTATGTTCCTTTGAGATATTTGAAAATACTCTTCACTGCTAATACATGTGATTCCTTTGGTGTTTCTTGAAATCGTGCCACCTATCCAACTGCCTACATTACATTTGGTCTGGATGTTGTCACATATAGTAAGCTACCAATCATTGAATTTTATTTCCTCTAGTCTGTATAATTTGAATCATCATCTTTTCTCAACTTGCAACTGGTTTGCATAGGAGTGGTAACTAGTTTTCAATCTTCCATTATGAACCTCTTTAGTATTTCTCTGATATACTTGGTTTGAGAAATAAAAATTCCTTGGTTTCTTTGACATATCTGAAGACCCAGAAAGAAGGATAGTTCTCCAAGTAATGACATTTCAAATTCATTCTGCATATCCTTTGCAAATTT
>JZKD02S1673854.1:122139-147657 GCA_000966675.3 Picea glauca
ACATAAATGGATGTCCTAGCCCTCCGAGCCCAAAACCTCTGCAGCCCCGGTGCACTGTAAATCCCACTGTAAACCAACTCTCCCAAAACTCCCGTTCTCCCCTCTCGTCGAATGCCTGAATGAATATCCCCCATACTCCTTCTCCACCTCCCTTATTCCTTCTTCACCGCCCCTCACATTCACTTTCCCCACCAAATACCTTATCTCTTTATTAATGCCTTATCCATTCATTTATTTCTTATTAATTGTCTTATCCTTTACTTAAATGTTTCCCTTTTACGTATGGGTTACGTTATCCCTTATGGGATATGTAACCCCATTTAACATTATATTTTATTTTCCCCCCTTTGTTTAATACTTAATTAATCAATTAACTAATTAGTAATCAAATTAATCATTAACCATTAATTTAATACTTAATCAATTAATGACTCACTTAATAATTAATCATTCCTTAACCCTCATGTTCACTATTTAATAATATCCAATTAGAAATATTATTTTATGATATAAATACAACTTAGATAATCTTTAGGATTATTATTAAATTAACCATCTTAATAATTAAGGGTCATTACATACAGCCAAGGGACATAAATCTCAATCATCATGTCTACTTTGCCAACAAAAAGTTTTTCCAAGTTGAGCGCAACTATACTACAACTAAAAGGGAAGGTTTGGAAATGGTTAATGCTTTACAAAATTTTAGACATTATTTGTTAGGTAGTCATTTTAAGTTTTGTATTGATCACTTTGCTTTGAAGTATCTAGTTAATAAACCTATGTTAGAAGGTTGAATTTGTAGATGGTTGTTGTTATTCTAGGAGTTCTCTTTTGAGGTCATTTTCAAGCATGCTAAAATAAATGTGGGGCCAGATCATTTGTCTAAACTAGATTAGGGAGAAAGTGGAGGACCTGTAGATGAACAACTGCCAGATGCAGATATGTTCTATATTGAGGCTATTCATGATTACCTGTCGAACATTGCATTATTTTTAACCACTGGTACTATGTCGGCGGGATATTCTATGACCTAGAAGAGGCACCTTGTGGTTCATGTAGTGTATTATCAATTGATTGCAGACCAACTATACAAATTGGGATTGGATAGTATCTTGAGACATTGTGTACTTAATCATGAACATACTGATATTTTTTTGGAATGTCATAATGGAGTTGCGGGAGGACATGTACCAAGAAAGGAAACCCATAGAAAGATCTTACAAGAAGGATTATGATTTCCTACAATGTTTAAATATGCTAAGGAATGTGCTTATACATGCGATGTATGTTAGAGAGTGGGAAAGCAATCTCGTCATGATGAGTTACCTCTACACCCCGTCAGAGAACTGCAAGCCTTGGAAAACTTGGGTGTCGATTTCATTGGTCTGATAAATCCCCCTACTAATAATTCAAAGGAAAGATACATAATTACCGCAACTAATTACCTGAATCGATGGGATGAAGAGGAGGTTTTTCGGTATTGCTCTACCGCCACAATAGCATGGTTTATTTTTCATAATATTATTACCCAGCTTGGTTGTCCTTGGAGCTTGAACAATGATCAAGGATCCCACTTTATCAATGATACTATCGTGACCCTTACAAGAGAATTTATGATTTATCATCATAAGAGAATCCCCTACCATCTGCAAGTCAATGATACAGTTGAAGCATTTAATAAAATCTTGGATATGGGGCTAACTAAAGTCTATTTCTCTAATCAGGATGATTGGGATGAGCACGTTCTAGTTGTGTTATGGGCCTACCAGAATACCACGAAGCGATTAAATAGGTATACTCTTCAATTGGTATATGGTAGAGAAGACATTGTGCTAGTTGAGTTTCTCACGCCAATTTTATTCATTGTGCAAGCTACTAAGATGACAAATGATGAATCACTTGCTAAGTGGGTTGAGGAACTGATGGTGCTTGAGGAATCTATATTCTTATCATATTTCCATCAGACCATGGAGAAATCCTAACAAAAGGCCTGGCATGATCAACATATAAAGCACAAATCGTTTGTGCAAGGTGACCTTGTGCTATTATATGAAAACAAGTATCAGGAACATCCAGGGAAGTTCCAAATTCATTGGCTTGGACCTTTATAGTTTCATAAATCCATGACCCTGGAGTTGTCCAATTAGCGCAACTTTATAGACTTCTTTGATCGGGATGAGTGAATGGCGCATGCCTAAAGCCATACCTTTCTACTTCATAAATCAAGTTTTTTTTTTTGCTCCTAACTTCAGGAGAGAGTGTCGTAGGTAGGATTTCCAATTTTTTATTTGTTTTTTGTTTTCATTAATAAAATGGTGACATGTCTAGTTGTGACATGTCTAGTTGTCACTGACCCTATAAGTCTCATAGTTATTTCCACATCATCCATCCCAGATATCACCTTTGTGGTCAAGGAATTTTAAATCGCATCATCTCGTACTTAATGTTGTCGAAGTTTGAACTCCATGCCATTGTGTCGTCATGTGGGTTGTTAAAGTCTGTTAGTACCTTTTTAATTATCATCATGTCTCTTCCTGTCATAGTCAATTAAATATTAACAATTACTGTCCTTTTTCTGGTTAACCACTCACCTAGTCATTACTTTCCTTAGTTGCTCTAAAGTCTCGTTAGAAACTTTTGGTTTATGCATTTAGTTTCCCCAATCACATCGTGTATCTTTCTGCGTTCAATAGACTTAGTTGACGTTAATTCCCACTATTATCACCTTGCAGAATTAAATGCATGTCAAGCACACCACTTCCCACATGGTTCTTATATAATCCCCTTTTCTCGACGACCCAATGATTATTGTATTTTCATCATGTTGCTTATAAATTCAGTCCTAGAGCCTCTTGAGCACCTTGTAAGAATATGTCCACAACCTTTCCCCCCGGTGTTATTTTTTTACCAATGTTGATTGGTTCCAATGGTTCGCATAGTTGGTCGGTGGGGGCTCATAACAATTGTTTTAGCGGATTTTATTGATCCATGCGTCATTGTTCAAGGCGATGTGCAGGGGAAGGTTGAACAAACCATGTTTGTCGACCTCGGTTTTACCAACGCTGCATAATTCCCACACATGGATACCAATGATTTCATGGATTGAACTACATTTCCTGGTGGAGAGTTCCAGTGGCAATGGAATCCTAACTACATTCCCCTATGAGATTCCACTTTGTTGTGTCTCTGTGACCTACCTATATTTGTTACTGCCAAAGAAGTTGGATGATGCACCAAATTTATGATTAGCAGAGTGCACAACAGTACCCTCTAGTTAGACCAGGCTTACCCAATCCATGTGGATGGCATCCATATTCTCACTGGGTTATCCATGCAGGGCCAATATGTCATTGAAGGATTCCAAGGATCTGGGAAGAAAGGTAAGAAGAAAGGGGAACTAAGCCTATATGAATAATATAGTACACATTGTGGAGGTCGAGGAACACACACTGTGTCTATTAATGATGAGAAAGTTTGCATAGATTTCTACCTGATTACAAAGAAGGTGATGAGAAAGTACACGAAGGGAGAGTGTACCATGGACACCATCGTAGTGGCAGAGTTCAGAAAGAATGGTGCACCTATGGATTAGTGAAAATACCTGCTCATCGAGTTGTTCCAAGCTTGTGCGGATGCGCATGAATGAGATGGCTATTTCATATATGGATACTTTATCATCTCCTTTTCCATGTGGAAGTTGCAACCGCCAAGGGGGTGAAGTATCACTTGCAATGACGATGGTCGTATTTCCAAGCTTTTTTGACCCATGTCATTTTTTCCTTGCATCCACCAACAAGGTTGTGCACAATGTCACCTTTGAACAATGGTATGATGAATTCATTGCTACAACACAGCAACCTCAGATCCCACATTCATTACTTAATCAGCATAGCCACAATATCTAGTTCAAGATGAACCAGGATCATACATTTGTGTGGCCTCTAGGGGTGGATCCACCTCTTTTTCATATGCATTTGTTACCATTTTACTTGGATGAGGTCATGTTCAATAAGGAATTCACCTTGTGGCCTAGGGTCACTATCTAAAAGAAGAAGACGGGTGTCTCCTATGTGATTCCCACAATTACACAAAGGTCAACTCCTACATAGTCTTCTAGTGTCAGGACTAGTTTCGCCAAGCACAATCGGACACCATCCATCTCAAAGGAAAAGGAAAATGAAGGCGAAGAGGAAGTGTTGTCAAGCGACACAGTTCATATTTTTTGTCATCTATTCCTGACGACGCCACAATATCAAGTAAGAAATTTCAAGAGGTCCTAACTTTGGTTTTTCCTCGGAATAATTTTTATACCAAATCCCCATCCAAATCCCCCTGTGATAATATCATCACTGAAGCCACCCCCCTTTCCTCCATCTCACCTCACTCTCACACCACTCCACTTCCATTGCATACCAACACCCCTCAATTGCATACCACCCCACCCTAGACATGCACTAGACTTTCCACCCCATTAACTTCACCATCCACACCTACCATCATCATATTATTGATGACCCTACCATGCAACTCCAATATACCACTATTTTTTAGGAATACACCACTCCACAAAATGGTGGGACCACCACCATAATTCACATACCTCCATCATCCCCAACCCATAACCAATTTGACACAGTTTTTCCAAACTCTACTACCCATCCCACCACAATTGTCGGTACCACTAGCTTATTTCCCTCCACTTCTCCTCAAATACCAAAAGTCCCAATCCCCCTGCACATGAACCTCGAAACATCCTCTCCTCCACAACCAAATATAGGTCCCGAAACCCATATTTTGATGGATAAGGACCCTCCATAGGACCAACTAGATTCCTAGGATGAAACTCAATCAGTGCCTAACACTACTTTTGTTAAAGAAAAGATTGTGCCTATGCTACTGGACCCTCAACAATGGTGAGATATCTTGGAGAAAACAAAGATTATTACAACACATTTGTTGAAGGTCACGGACAGGATTGTGTGAATCCTCAGAGCTCACTCACCTACCCTATATGGTGTTGGTACCCCCATATTTTCTGAGCATTCTATCACAAGCGGTCAGTCGCTTGCTTCGTAACTGCCTTTGGATTCCATTTCCATCAGTGGATATTTTTCCACGTGGTCTACACCACAGATCCTACACCTTATCTAAGCTTCCACCGACCAACTAGAGCAGAGGATCACAACAATCGCGCATACCAACAAATCCCTCACACAAAAAATGGAATTGTTATGAGATGTTTTCAATGAAGCCACTACAGCCAAACAATATTAACAGGATGTGTGCGTACAGGATGAATACACTAATGTAGTCATTGCCAACAATGTTTCTCAAGTTTGGCCTTCTTTTTGATAGGTCCTTCCTAAGCTTCCATAAGATATCACTCTAGTTGCACCACATAACAGAGTTGACCTCATTGTTGACGCATGGTCCATGCTATCCCATTTTGTTTGAAAACTAAGAAGTCATGTCTCGAGGCCCTCATCGCCTCACCTTTTGGGTTTTCTAGGTGTACTGACCCAAGAAGGGGTTGTCCCTCACTTCATGGGAAGAAGGGGCTGAAGGCACAGAGGCCTGTGGCTGGAAAAAGATAAAATATTAATTATGAACCTTCCAGGTGCTTGCCCAAAGAGGTCTTGAGAGAAATGAAAAGCTTCTCCTAAAAAATCAAAGACGTGCAAAAGAAAATTAACATTATATAAATGTTCCCACTTGTTGAGATGTGTACACTCATATGGTGTCCCTTTCTTTCCTTGCATATGGCACTCTATGTACCTCTAGCTTCAAGTGGCCTTTTCGTACTTCCCCCCAAGATAATCCATTCACCAATAGGGAGTACCCAATGTTTTTGAATATTAATTAATTAATAACAATGAATGGACTTAAAAAAAGGATGCATTGAAAATGAAGGTGCATCACACCCTCTACAAAGGAACCCATAAGTGAGACACTACAACACCTTGCATGTCATGAATCCCATGCCCCAAAAAAATTCCCTTCATCCATGACACCTTACCCACATGAATTAGAAGGAGGTACCCTCGGGAAACACCCTTAAACTTGAGGTTTGATTCACCCAATAGGTCGATTTGTTAACCCTCCCATACTCAAACTTTGTAAATTA
Source organism: Picea glauca (assembly GCA_000966675.3). Taxonomy (NCBI): domain Eukaryota; kingdom Viridiplantae; phylum Streptophyta; class Pinopsida; order Pinales; family Pinaceae; genus Picea; species Picea glauca. The sequence continues at coordinate 128,267 of JZKD02S1673854.1, forward strand.
CATAGGGTCTTTGAGCATTAGTTTATTTTGATGAGGTGTCATCGATGTAATTTATTGAATGGATCTTATATTGATATCAATTACTCATCATTATGCTTTTACTTGAGATCCTTGGAGGGTGTATCCATTTGTCTTTGCAAGACCCATTTGGTGGACAGATTTGGAGGAACAAGCCTAGCTTGGGCTTCCATGGGGCTTGAATCCCACAGTTTGGATGCCAAGGTCCCACATGCTAGATAATGATGAATTGCATTTGGAGGCCTATAGGACACCTTGAAGGACCTCTCCTATCCCTCATATGCCAAACAATTTGCTTGGAGAGGCCAAAACATCATCCTTGAGGAGTTGATGTCATCATTAGGGCTAGCGTTTTTGTGGTGAAGTTCCTATTTGTTGGAACTTGGTATGACTTGGTGGGAGGAGGCTATAACTCATGAGAGGGAGGGTCCATGAACCCCGACGACTTCAAATTTCTTCTCCAACGACTCTCTCAAAGGGTCAAAATGTCACCCTTAGAGAGGTGACGTCATTCTAGGGTTTCTATTGTGCACTTTTTAAAATTTTAAGTTTGAATTAAATAATATTATCTTTGTAAATGGGTAAGATAAGGGTTTTTGACCCCTTGTCTTATGTTTTACCCTAAATTATGTGTACAAACTATGTTTAAGAGATTTTGTATAAATAGAGATCATTTGAATCCCATTTCATATCATAACTCTCCCATTGTGAGAAGTACTTGGCTGAAATTTTCACTATACATGAGGATTCTTGTTGTTTATCTCTTGTGGAAATTATTTTTGGTGTTATCTATTTGTCATTGGATGAGATAAGGTGGTTCAAACCTCTTGTAGGTTTTCTTTCTTGCTATTGGATGGTAATTTTCTTGGTGAACTAGTGTTTGATCTCTCTTTTGTTGGAATTGGTAAGGAAAAATATGCATTTGTTAGTTATTTCTTGCTCTTTCTCGGTTATTGTTCGTTGAAACCCTAGGAGGAGTATGTTGGCTACACCCTCCACTAATCTTCATCTATTTTTCTAAGTTTACAAGTCATTTTCCAATGGTTGCTAGGAGGAATATGAGTGTGTATACCCTCCTAGATGTTACCCTAGTTTGATTAGCATACCCTAGGGACTAAGAGTATTTACACCCCTAGGGATATTTTTGATCCAAAATGTGTTTAAATACTCCATTCACCCAAATATTAAAAGCACTAATATTCTTTCTTTCATTGGATATATAAAATACTTTCCTTGGTAAACGTAAAAAATCATTCTTTTGAGATTGTCTAATTTGGAATCAATTATATGTTGTATATGCTTGGTTGGGCCACTAGGGCATCTCAATTTGCTAAGTATTTCTTGTTTCTGTTATAAAATTTCATGTACAGCCATTAGGGATGCATAAAACCTAATACATTTTTATTAATAACCCACTACTCAACCATTGAAAGTTGCTAAAAGTTTGCCACATTAATCTACCAAGGTTAGTGTAATTTTTGGGTGGGTTGTTGGCAAGTTTTGACAACTGATTTATTTGTTGTAATAACTTGTTGTTACATCCATAAGGCTGATAAATATGTTTTTAGAACTTGTTTACGAAAGCCTTAAATTGTTTCTAAATTTTTGTGCTATGTTCTTGAGCTAAACTAGTCAATTTGCTAGCTTGTCTCTTGTACCTTTCACTAAGCTTTGAGAAACTTTATTTTGCAGCTGTCATTATCATGTTGTTGCCGATATACATCATTGGTTTTTTCTGCAATTAGGAGAAGTAAGATTAAATTTCTTTTCCACCTAACAGTATACACATATACTTGGCTTGTTCTTGTGTCTTGGGCAGGTACATCACTCTTTATGGGTACCCTTACCTCTTCACAACCTTTAGATACCACCAAGACTCTTTCTAAATCCTTTACATACTTATTATATTGACCTATAGTGTCTACACTTCCATCATTCCACTTTTCGTCTCATTTCCCCCCAGGATCACCCAAGATCCCTCCCTTGAGGTGATTCTTTCATCTCTAAAGTGGCAGGAAAAAATACCTTAGGTGATAGTGGGTACGTGTTCTCTTATTTGTCTCAATTTTGTGGTTGTATCAGGATTTTCCCAACCTACAACTTGTGCAATAACATTTTGGCAATGTTGTCAGGGAGGATTTTGAATCCTCTTCTTAACCCTAATGACACCTTGGAAAGTTATCCCAAATCCTTTCCCTATATTTCCTGGTGACTCCACCTAAAGGAAGTTTCATTTCTACATTTGATGAGCTCCTCTTGAAGCTCATCTAACGACTCCACCTTCCCAGAATCCATCTTCCATTAATAATTTTCCCTTAGGGAGGTTCAAACCTTCTAAATTTTACCGAGGAAGGCCTCCCCTCAAGTCTCTCGTTGTCAAAAACATTTTCCATGGTACACTTCCCCTTTCTCCAATGGCTCATCCTTGGGAGAAATACCTTTACAAAACCCTTAACATGGCCACCATCCTTGGATACCCCAACACAATGCCAAAACAGTCTCACAAATGGTTGCCAAAGTTTCCGGGAAACAATGTCATCACTGCAAATGATCATCTTAATGTTATTGGCCAAGACATGGAAAGTGCAGAAGTGGAACATGAGGATGTGACCATGAGGCTACTAGCCTCATATTTGACCGAACATTCATAGAGGTGGTTCAGAGGACTACCTAACAATGATTTGGAATCTTATGAGTATTTTTCCAAATTATTCAAGAGAAAATGGACAACAAATAAAGATAATGGGATGATTGTAGCCCAATTCAATAAAATAAAGAAAACGAAGAATGAGATAGTGAGTGAATTTGATAACAGATTCAATAGATTGTACAGTCAAATTCCAACATATTTGCATCCTACTACTACAACAGTTCATCTCCTTTATGTGATTTCATTTGATGGGCAATTTCACTGTATTATGAAGGACACGAAGCCTGGTTCTTTGGCACAATCCAAAGAGTACAGTGCAGAGATTGAAGAAAATCCTATTGAATCAAAGTTAGATCCTTTCCAATATCCTCGTGCAAGGCAGAAGCAAAGACTAAATCTTACAGTAGTAGTTCCCCTGATGTGATTTCCCTCTTGACTCAGAATATAGATTAAATGAGTACTTAATTTGTCCAAGCACATAATTAGATCATGGGCCATTTGACTACTATGGAGAGAAATAAATCTATATCCATACCTCAATTTACTAGACAGCAGAGAGATGCCACAAGTTGGAAACTGAGGCCTCAACAAGAGGCAAAGTCCCCTGATACTTTGAAACTAGTTAGGATGGTTGACACAGAACAAACATATTGGTGTTATCCATTCCAAGAGCCTCACAAAGAAGAAGAGTGTCCCCGATGAGATGAATATTCTTCCGACAGTATGAATTTCATGGATATGATCTGTAACTTCCAAGAATAATAATTCACATAGGAATATATCAACGAAGCTAGAAGATAGGGGGAAAGAGAGGGAAGAATCTAGGCCTTGAATCAATTGACATACGATCATAGGAAGGAGCTAAGGAAGAGGGAACATTTGACATACACCAAAAGAAATAAAGCTTCAGTCCTTCCATAACATCTTGCCACTCCTCCTCCATCTGCAGAGAATGTGGTCCCACCACCTCCACCTCCATTACATGACTTTCTTCCTAATACATCTCCCACATATGAGATCTAGTTTAACAGAGACGTTGCAGCCATGTTTGGAAAATTGAATATGACGGTTCCCATGATAGAAATGTGCAAAATCCCTTCTGTAAGGAGGGAATTCTTCTTCCAAATATCGACTAAGAAGGAATATCCTCCCATCATTTTGAACACTATGTATCTCAATTAGAGAAAGGACAACAACCCTCCTTTATATCTTTCATTAGGAATGAATGTTCTCCACTTGAACAACTGTATGTTGGATTATGGGGCCTCCACAAATGTCATGTCATTAAAGGTAATAGAACAAATTGGTTTAAAGACAACTCAACCCTATGGAAACGTATGTGGTATTGATTCTAAAAGGGTTAAGGTTTATGGTTTATGTGAGGAAGTTGAGGTATTTTTTATTGACTTTCCACATATCAGCCTCCTCATCAATATAGTGGTGATTTATGTCATGGATGCTTGGGGGATTCTCTTATTGAGGATTCGGTATGCTTCCCTTGAGGGTTTTCTTAGCATGGACCTCACCCATGCAGACATCTCCATTAGAGATGTCACTTTTGAGGTATTATACAGTCGAGAGTGAGTCGATAGGCATGTGACTGATCCCCATGGTCCTGACTATATAAGTGAAGATGAGTTTGATGAAGTCCCACACACCATTGAGTACAATCCACATGACTTGTATTTTATGCAGGAGGACTCCATAAACATGCTCCTCCTAAGGACAAATGAGTACAAAGAAGAACTTGCAAATTTCTAGGGGAAAGAGCCAGGGTCTATCCACATATTGAAGAAATAATATAAATAACTCAAATAATCCATCAAAACGGAAGTCAACATAGAACCTCCTTCTTATCCATACATTCAGAATATACCTTACATCAATTATAGTGAAGGAATTTTTGCGTTCATGTGGAACAAGATGAAGGTAAAGCCCAAATATGACCAAAAGGATGGAAGCTCATGGCTTGGCCCTTACATCGTCAAGAAGAAGTCCAATAAAGAAAAGTAGTATTTTACAGCTTTGGATAGGAGAAATATTACATTACCTGTGGATGGATTTCTTCTCTCGCCTTAAGTTCAGGTCACTTGACTTCTTCAGGGCCCAAGGCCCAGGTAAGTAGGTAGGTCATCTTGATTTCCTTTGATTTCAATCTTGATTGCTCATATTAGTTTAGATCCATTTCATTTTTAATTTTTCTCTACTTGCATATTGATTTCATGCTTAGCTTAGAAGTTTTTGAAAAAATGCAAAAAAAATATTTTCTAGATTAGTTTTCATTTTTTATTTTGATATATATGGACAAAGGGTGATAGAACCACCCTAGATTTTACAGTGTTTTGTTTCAGTGTAGGAATAGGTCTACCAGGATATGGTGTGGTTCTCATCCACTCTACGATGAGCAAATGTCCCCAAGTAGGAGCCATATGTTATCCCCATTTTGTGGGATAACTAAGGAGATGATGTCTCGAGGACCTTAGGTTGCAGACATGGAGTACCAAGAGATAGCTTGACCAGCACTATCCACTTGCACAAATGGAGACTCACCTCACCACCATGATCCAGGTTGATCATAATGGTATCCACCACATCAAATGGCCTCCAAAACACATTGGGTCTTTCTCCATGAGGTACAAATCGGGTATTATGGTGAGTGTCATTTCAATATTTGAGGCATGGGTAAAATCATTAAGGTGGGTAACACTTTTGTGAGAATCGGGTCTCCAAAATTCCTAGTGACAATTTTTCAGTCGAACTAATAATTATTTCAGTCGAAAGACACCTCTTTTCGACCGAAAACGTTTTCAACCGAACCTTTAGATCTCAAATCAAACGGTATGGTGATAATGGCCTCAACTGTTGTGTACCATATTAATAGGACATATTTTTTTTTCAGTAACATCTTTTTGTTCGAACATTTTTTCAACCAAAAGAAACCAACTGGATTTTTCCCCGGTGACATAGTTTCGTCCGAAAACAGGTTTCGTCCAAAAAATATTTCGAATGAAAATTGTTTTATATATCCCCCGCACATCGCTCTCTTTACATTTTTACGAATTGTTGATTGGTAGATGTTGGCTGATGTTGGTTGTTGGTTTGTGTTGGCAGTCGTTGCTGCTGCTGGTTGGTGATGGCAGTCGTTGTTGTTGGTAGTTGTCATTGGCAGTCGTTCATGTTGGTTGTCATTGTTGTTGTTTGTTGGTTGTTGGTTGTTGGTTGTTGTTTGTTGTCATCGGTTCAGGTTCCAGGTAACTCTTAGCCTATTTTTTTTTTGCAATTGAGTGTGAAATCCTGTATTAATGTAAGAAGTTATGATACAAAAAATACAAGGGGAATCCCTTGATCTGCCAAAAAGGAAACCAGATCAGGGATCCTAGAGTTTCATTGTGTGAGATAACAGGGGGAGGGTTGGGCCACCACCAAGGGAAATCGACCCAGTCCTTCGTAAACCAATTCGAAAGACTAAACCATAACATATACATTAAATATAACCAAAAGTAATAGGGGTAGATCCTATACTGAAAACAACTTGACCTGGGGTTGAACCTACACTAGTCTAGGATGATGGGATGTCTTACGTCGCCATCCTTTCTTGCCTCATTCTCCTTCCTCTGCTCCACCATGCGCATCTTCCTGATACAAGCTGGTATTGTTCTCTGGTCTGCTAGAGTGATTTCCATGTGGTGGACATAGCGTAGGTAAAGGTGGAATTGGCATGCCATTCATTCCATTTTTTCCTTTTGGCTCCTCTGGTCCTCCACTAGTCTTTTTTCATTGGCCTCCAGATTGTTGAGGTGTTTCAGAATTTCTGTGAGCACCTTCTTATGGTCCTTGATATTCTCCCTACTAGTATCTTTCCGGTCAACATTCATCTTTCCTATCAACATTGTTGTTCGTCAGTCCTCCTCCACCATTTTGTGGTAGAGGGTTGTTCTGGGCTGCGTAGCCCCTAGATCCCTTATCCCGTCTGCTTATTTAATTAGTTATGTCCAGGATTTTCCCTTGCGTGTGGTGTTAATTTCTCTCTCCCACCTATTGATGATCGATTTTCCCTTTGGATCAACCTGCATGAGAAAGGTTCCCTTGGATTCTATGGCCGCTTGCTCCAACCTTGTAATTATTCGGGTGCTTGTCGAGGGTTCTTTTCCCTGGGGACCTCTCTTGCTATGGGTTTTCTTCATTCTTACCATCTAGGCTTTCTTGTGGTGTTTTTTGTCTTGGGTTCTTTTCCTGTTCCTATTCGCCCCTTCCTGGTTTGTAAGATGGGATATGTAATTGCTTCTCTCCAGTCTATGGCTATTCCTGGTGTTTCTTCTTTTATGGGATTTCTTCGGCTGCAGGCTCATATTAGAAATCATGGGCCGCTCATAAAGGTGTATCTTCTGGTCATTTTTCCCTGTTTTGGAGTGTGTTCTCTTGGGAGCCCTGTCGTCATCTCTACGCCAATCCTTTTCCCTTCATGTTGTATGAAAATCATTACCACTCCCCATATCTGTACTTGGGTGAGGTGTACCCATACTCGACCATTGGGAACCCTTTTGTCCTTCGTCCTTTACCGCTTGCTGGTTAACTTTTCATCTTTCCCACAGGCAGCCCCTATACTTCTTCTTATTGACAGGACCGAGGTATCATACCTCTTCTTGTTATGTGACCTGAATCTGCATTGTAACTCGTGTTTCGGTGGTGGGATATCGAATTCTTCCTGGATCCTTCATGCCCTTGAGTTATTTCTGCACCTCCATCCTCGATGTGGTTGTTTGTACTTCAGTTGTCGTCATAGTCTTTTCCTGCTAGTTGGATGTAGTCTGTTCAGAATTGACCATTTGGGATGTTACTCCAGATAGTGTCTAGTTCTAGTCCTTTCTTGTTGACCCCCTCATTAGTGATTCTATCTGTCATTCCATTTGTTGACCGCCACACCCAACACAACTCCACTGTGATCCCCATCTGCAAGTGGTCCTGAAGTTTTTGTAGGGACTGTGCCAAGTGCCAGTGTCGCTATATTTTTCCCACTTTGGTATCGTTTTGGAGTCTCCTTACTGTGTTGATAACCAATGTGGAGTCTCCTTCCACTATGACGTTTGTCATCCCTTCCCGGCTAAGAATCTCGAGGCCAGTGTCCAGAGCTCTGAATTTCGTGGTGTTGTTGGTTGAGTTTCCCATACTCCCAGTGTACAGCGGGATGATATTTCCTTTACTGTCCCTAATTACTCCTCCCATTCTTGTCTGTCCTGGGTTACCATTCGATGCCCCGTAGAAATTCATATTGAGGGAGCCTACTGGTGGTGGTTTCCAGTTGCACTCACCTACTTGGAGTTGCGATGGTCGTCTTACCGGATTTGGGTTGCTTCCGTCTTTCAGGTGTAAGGCTTCTAGAATTTAGGAGTCCTAGTCTGTGAGTTGCGCTCTTCCTGTTTGGCAGTTTTGGCTCTGTACTGTTTCTTTTGTCATAGAGATTATTGTTTCCTTGATCTTCCCTTCCGAACAACTTTGATTCCTAAAGATGCATCGGTTCCTTTCCTTCCATATTGCCCAAATGATCATTCCTGGGATGAGGGTCCAACAGAGGTTCACCTCTTCGTTTTCACTGTAATTCTCTTTCCAAGTATTGATAATTGTGGAGATATTACCTCGGATCCTATTTGACTGTTGGAAGATACCTGTCGCTCAGTCCTAGATTTCTCCTGTGTAGGTGCATTCATCAAGGAGATGGTTCATTGTTTCCTCCTTGTATTGACAAAGGTGGTATCTAGAAGGACCTATGAATCCTCTTTTCCTTAGGTTTTCCCAAGTTAGAATTCGGTTGTGGAGTATTAACCATTGGAAAATTTTTATTTTTGGCCACTGGGGATCATTCCAAAGCTTATCCCATTGTTGCATCGGGTCTTCTTGGTCCTGGTCCTCTCAACCACCATATTTTTGTCGGGCTTCTTTGAGATTGAATTCCCCACCATATTTTTGTCTCCATCTCAACTGGTCATTTCCTTCCATGACTACAATTTTTCATTTCCCCCATTCCTCCTCCACCTCTTTTATGATTGTTGTGGTTTGGGCTCTATTTTGTGGGGTAAGAGTGTTCCAGATTCTCCATTTTTTTTGATCTATTTCTTTTTTCCAGTAATGGTAGACTCTGGTTTTACTTTGTGTGATTAGATCCTATTGGAGTGCCTCCCTGTCTGGTTTCTCCATTATGGGTTCTTGTTGCCATGCATCCTCCCAGAATCTAGTTGTTCTTCCATTCCTTACTTCCTAAAAGTTGTATGTCTGAATCCAGTCTTTGTTGCGCTAGGCTAGGTTCCATATGGTTGAACCTTCCCTGGTTCCTTTGAAGCAGACTCTATCTTGGTCGCTTATGTTCGAGGAATACTTATCCTTCCACAGTTTTTCCCATGGTGTATTAGTTTCTTTGACCCATTGCCACCAGATTTTCGCCCCATAGGCGTCATTGGTCACTTGCGAGTCTTGTAGCCCCATACCTCCTTTGATTTTTGGTTTATAGACCTTCTCGCAAGCCACTAGAGCCCATTTTTTCCTTGTTTCTGCTCCTCACCACAGGAAGTCCCTTTGGATGGTACTTAGTTTTTGTAGTATACCCTTGGGGGTTGGGAAAATGGACATCATAAAGGTTGGAATTCCTTGCAAAACAGACTTGGTCAGAATAAGTCTTTTGGCTAGGTTGAGGGATCTGTAAGTCCAGTTTTTTACCCGCTCCTGTAATTTGTTGATTATTCATTCCCAAGTGGACATTTTGTAGGCTTTTTCTGTCAGGGGTATGCCCAAGTACTTAGTTGGGACTGCTCTGCATTCAAGGCCCAGGATGTTGGCTAAATTCCTTTGGATTTTGGTGTTGGTATTGAAGAAGAATATCATAGATTTGGAATGATTGATCTTTGCACCCGAGGCTTCACCAAAATCTTCTAGGATTCGTTTGTAGGATTTTTCTTCCTTGATTGTGGGTATGCCATGAAGTAAGGTGTCATCCAGAAACTGTTGGTGCATGGAAGTAGGGAAATTTTCGAAAGGTTTGATACCTATTATTTCACCTGTTGAAGTTGCACTTTTAATTCTTCAGCTGAGACCTTCCATCATCAGAATGAAAAGGAAGGGGGATAGCAGGTCTCCTTGTTTGATGCCTCTCATGGGCCAGAAGGGTTTGGTAGGGGATCCATTTATTAGCAGTGAGTAGCTTGTTGTGGAAACTAGCCTGACTATCCATCTGATCTAGTGTTGGGTGAAACCAAAGACTTCCAAGGTCTTGACCATATAGTGCCAGCTAATTTTGTCATAAGATTTTGCTACAGGAAGTTGTATTATCATTCCCCCTCTCTTCTAAAGCTTCAAGGTGTGGATCATCTCATGGGCATGAATAATATTGTCCATTATCTGTCTTCCTTCCACGAAGCCTGCCTATTCCTATGAAATCGATGTGGGTAGGAGGGGTTTCAATCTATTTTCTATAACTTTGGAGATTATCTTATAAACCACATTGCAAAGTGTTATAGGTCTATACAGATCTGGGGTTTTGGCTTCATTTTCTTTGAGGATTAGTGTAATCATTGTAGTATTGAGTACTTTTAGGTTGGAGGTTGACCTTCTAGAGTCTTCCACCACCCTGTAAACGTCCTGTTGGACAATTTCCCAGCAGGCTTTGCAAAACTCCACTGTGAAACCATCTGGTCCTGGGGCTTTCCCATTGGGAATTTCTTGGAGTACTTGGTCAATTTCCTCCTCCGCAATGGGTTTGTTCAGGTTTTTATTTTGTTCCTTTGTGACCAGGCGGGGGATATGTTGGATTATCTTTTATATGGCTTCTGTCCTGTCATGTTTGGGTTCCTGGGCTATCCAGTGGAAGTGGTTTACCAGAGTAGTTTCAATCTCCTTATGTGATTCTCGCTCTATTCCATCCTGGTCCTTAATCTTCAGGATTTTTTTATGGGTTCTTCTAGCCATGGTTGTTCTATGAAAAAACTTGGTGTTTCGTTCTCCTTCCTTTAGCCATCTGATACGAGACTTTTTTCACCAAAGTGTTTCTTCCTGCTGGTATCGAGCTTCCCATTCCTGGTTCATATGGATCTATTCATTTTTTTGTTCCTCTGTATAGCCCTCTGAAATGCATGTTTCCTGGAGTTTTTTCATATTTTCCTCTATGTTGTGTTCCTCTTGGTTTATGTTCCCAAAAGTGTCTTTGTTCCACTCCCTGAGCCTATATTTAATATACTTTAGTTTCTTATAGAGTTTGAACATCCTTGTCCCTTTCTCTGGTTGTTCCTCCCACCACCATTGTTTGATTCTTTCCTTGAAATTCGGGTGTTCAATCTAGAATTTCTCAAATCTGAAGGGTTTGTTCTTTTGTGTGGTTTGGAAACTTGCTTCCAGTTGCATTAGCCAGTGATCATATCCCCTCCAAGGGAGGATGTTGCAATCCAAGGTTAGCCCCTACATAATGATTGACTCTGATACTAGGAATCTGTCAAGTCTTATTGCTACCTGATATTGGTTCATCCATTTATTGTTCCAGGTGAACTGGCCATTATTAGTTTTGAGGTCTACCATCTCCGTTGTGTTTATCTCAGTAGCGCTCCAAGCTCGTGTAGGGCTACACTATTTGATTTCCTGCCTTTTTTCCTCTGCGTTTGCTTAGGTGAGAGTTGCGGTTGCCCCTCGCTAGCTTTGATTCCTAGGTGTCTGATCTCCCCGTGTGTACACTTTAGTCCTCTAGCTTTGGCTTCCTCCCTTAGGAGAAATAGTTACTGAATGCGATCAAGTTTCTCTATTGGTACATTTTCTACTCCCTGTCTTTTCCATTTCTCCAGTATGTTCGAGAGATTTATCCCTTCCCCTTACACAAGGTCTCTGAGATCAGGATATTATGTTCCTACTTCACTTGGGGTCATTTCTACATCTCCTTCTGCATCTTGCATGGGGGTGTTTTCGTCTATGATTTCTCCATCCATTGGGGTTGTGCAACTCCCATGTTCCTTCTTGTTACTTGGCCGATCGGTGGGCTCGTTTATTGTTTGTTCTCTAATTTCTTGAGCTTTTGTTGAATACTTTTTGTTTTCTACCCCTTTGTTGGTTTTTTCCCTTCCTTTCATTTTATTCCAGGTCTCCAGGTTATTTCTTGTTGGGGTTCTTCTCTACTTTTTGTTTGCTCTGCATCTAAGGTTCGGTTTTATAAACTCGTCCTCATCTTGTTGTGTTTTGGGGTTTTTTGCTTCCTGTTTTTTATTAAGAGGGAATTCTCTGATCAGGTGGCCATGTTCATGGAATCTTCTACATTTGAAAGCGATCTGTTCATAATCTATGTTTTGGATCCATTCCTCATCCCTAAATTCCAGACTTATGGCTTCTGGGAGTGCTCCCGACACATCCATTTCTATGTAGATTTTTGCGTAAGATGTATATCTCCCTTTTAAGGTGGCTTCTAAGGTATTCACATACTTCCCCAGTTTGTTTCCTATTGCTTCGAAAGTAGAGGGTAACTAGTATTCTAGAGGTAAGGAATAAAATCTCAGCTAGACTGACACCTTTTTCAAAGTTTCTTTTTCTGGGGAGAAATTTTCCTTCCATGGTCGCATGTACAGTCCTCCAGGTTCATGAATACTATTTTGAAGAAGCCTTTCGATCCCAAGTGAAGCTCCACTTCTCTGTTTAGATTCCAATGGTATTTAATCCATTTGTGCAATGTTCATTCAATGGGCCACAAACCCATGAACTTGCATATTAGCACATGCGTCTTCATCTGGTCTCTATAGCGTTGTGTTTGCGGATCCTCCAGTATCACCTTGGGTATCATTGTTGTTTTGGGTTTTCATGGGTTGTGCCCTTCTGCCCCATTGGCCTTCTCTATGTCTTGCACCTCACTGTGAGTTTCTCTGGCTTCTTCTCCCATGCACTCTCTTTTCCCTGGTTCCTTTCCTGACCTTTTTTTGGGTTTGATCTCGAGGTGCCTGTCACTGGTGCCTTGAAAGCTGCACCTCTTGGCCCTTTCCCCATGTCTACCACTACCTGTTTATATGAGGGGGTACCCTTACCCCCTCATTTGGTGCTCATGTTGTTCTMTGCTATGGTCATGACTGTCAAACCCTAGCTTGCAGTTGMTCCTCTCCTCCCAAGTCTAACTCTTAGCCTATTTACCAATTAATTAAATTTTGATATATTTATATGTTTTGTGGTTTAAGAGGTGGAGASGGTTGAATTTGTCCCATTCAATGTACAGGKACATGCCTGAATTTGGGCATGTCCCTRTACATGGATAGGGATGAATTCAGGCATGTCCCTGTACACGAACATGGTCGAATTTTGCCTTGTCCCTGTACAGGGACATGCCAAAATTCATCCATGTCCATGTACAGGGACAAGCCCAATTTCATTCTTGTCCCTGTACATGGACAGTGTCGAATTCGAGCTTGCCACTATACAGGGACAAGCCCTAATTCAGCCATGTCCATGTACAGGGACAAGCACAAAATTGGGCATGTCCCTGTACATGGACAAGGCCAAATTCGGGCATGTCCTTGTACAAGGTCAAGCCCGAATTTGACCCTGACCATGTACAGGGCTGAATTATTGTAAAAAATATATAATTATTAAGACATTGGGATGTCCCACTTTTATGTGAACTAAGATTTTAATATGGTAGGAGTGAAAGGATAAATCATGAAAATTGAAAAAATAGCTTATGAAAAATGAAAAAATCGAATTGTTTGTAATCTAACTTGTTTGCATTCCAAAAATGATATCAGAATTTTGAATTATAACTCTTTATAAATTTATACAAATTTTTAATACAATACGACTCTTAATTCTAGTCATGGGAAATTTTATATGCAATTTAAGGGAATCTAGCCTTATGTTTGAATAAGAAGAATTTGTAAAAATTATAATTAATTATGTAATAAGAATTTTGAAAACATTTAAACTATAAAATTATGATTAATTATGTAGTAAGAATTTTGAAAAAAATTAATTAATATATAGAATAATCGTTCATATTAAAAAAGAGTGGCTTCCTTCAAATTTAAAAAGGAAAATTTGTTTCATGTAGCCAACATTACCATGTACAAGATTCAGGCATGTCCCTATACATGGACAGGGACGAATTTGGTCTTGTCCCTATACAGAGATAGGCCTGAATTTGGGCCTGTCCATGTACAGGTACAGGCCTCCAATCATTCTTAAGTGTTATACAAATTCTCACAATCACTCACCTAACGGTTGAGTTTGATAAAGAGTGGAAAATAACGCAATACATGCAAGATATTGTATTAATTACTTGAATGACTTAAAATGATTCTCTTACTTTCAATTTTCTATGTATTCATCTGTGAAAATATAAAAACCACTCATATAGTTACTTGGATCGTATAATTATTGTGTGTACTTTATAAACTCAAAATCAACCTGAAACACATCCCAAGATGTAAATTCAGAATAATACTCGTGTAACTAAATTGAATGAAATAGAAAATAGATACATTCTTCCCTATCTGTATTCTAAGACAGCATACAAATCTCCAAGACTTGAAAAGCACAGCAAAGAGAGAATTCAATATCCATCTGTGATATAATTTGATCCCAATTTTAGAAATGATTACAATATATGATGCCAGAGAACAGTTTTATCAATCTGGAGAATTTGAGGTGAAACCTTTGGGGTGCAAAAAATATTTCCAAACCTCTCTAGTCAACAACTGATAAGAGAGCTTGGCCAAGTAAATCATGATTAAAATAAAAATGATTCAATTTCTAGAACTTCTAATAGTTTCATAATAGACTAAAACATGCAATTTAATAAATGTATCATTAACCATTGGCCAACCAATTAGTGTTCACAGTAATAATTAACAGCACTTGGAAATAATGGATTGTGTTTAAAAAATATTTCCCAAGGAAGATGTTTTGGTGAAGTGGAGGTTAAATCTTAGTCTTCAAAAATAGATGGACTTGAAACACTCGTTGTTGCAATATCCCCTCAATAGTATTTAGCTACTTTTATTTCCCTTCTACATTCCTCTATCTCTTGTGTCAATAACATGTATTTTGAAAGAGTGGTCCCAAGCACAATTAAACAACAAATTTCCTCTCTAGTATTTACTCGAATGCTTCTTAGTGTATAGCTTGTTTCAAAGTTGGGAACTGGCATAATCTCTTAATTTTTTGTTTCAACTAAGTAAATGTTTTGTCAATTATTGTTTTTATGCTACCAGATTATGTATCATAAGTTTTAATGGCTTGTTGATTATAACATACACATAGCTAATGTTTATAAATTAAAATAAATATTTATGTTTTAGCTAGCTATATTTTTTTCCCTTAAATTTTAACATGTTACACATAGATTATATTTAAAACTACCTTCTACAATTTACACAGATATAGATTATCTTCTACATGTTACATTTTTTTTTTTATATTTAAATATTTTCATGTTCAGGTTCCAGGTAATTCTTAACCTATTCCCAAATTAATTAAAATTTCATTTATTTACATGTTTTGTGTTTTGTGTTTTAGGAGGTGGATAGGGTTGAATTCGTCCCTATCCATGTACAGGGATAGGCCTAAATTCGGGCATGTCCATGTACATGGACATGGTCGAATTCAGGCATGTCCTTGTACATGAATAGATTTGAATTCGGTCTTGTCCCTATACAGGGACAAGACTAAATTCGGCCTTGTCCATGTACAGGGACATGGCTCCGATCATTCTTAAGGGTAATACAGATTCTCACAATCACTCACCTAACGGTTGAGTTTGATAAAGAGTGGAAAATAATGCACTACGTGCAAGATATTGTATTAATTACTTGAATGACTTCAAAATGATTCTCTTCCTTTTAGTTTTCTATGTATTCATCTATGAAAAATATAGAAACCACTCATATAGTTACTTGGATCATATAATTATTATGTGTACTTTATAATCTCAAAATCAACCTAAAACACATCCCAAGATGTAAATTCAGAATAATACTCATGTAACTAGGTTGAATGAAACAGAAAATAGGTACATTCTTCCCTATATGTATTCTAAGATAACATACAAATCTCCAAGAGTTGAAAAGCACAACAAAGAGAGAATTCGATATCCATCTGTGATAAAATTTGATCCCAATTTTGGAAATGATTACATAAAATGATGCCAGAAAACAGTTTTATCAATCTGGAGAATTTGAGGTGAAACTTTTGGGGTGCCAAAATATTTTCAAACCTCTCTAGTCAACAACTGATAAGAGAGCTTCGCCAAGTAAATCATGATTAAAATAAAAATGATTCAGTTTCTGGAACTTCTAATAGTTTCAGAACAGACTAAAACAGAGAATTTAGTAAATGTATCATTAACCAATGACCAACCAATTAGTGTTCACGGTAACAATTAACAACACTTGGAAATAATGGACTGTTGAAAAAATATTTCCCAAGGAAGATGTCTTGGTGAAGTGGAGGTTAATTCTTAGTCTTCAAAAACATATGGACTTGAAACACTCTTTGTTGCAATATCCCCTCAGTAGTATTTAGCTACTTTTATTTCCCTTCCAAATTCCTCTATCTCTTGTGCCAATGGCATGTATTTTCAAAGAGTGGTCCGAAGCACAATTAAATAGCAAATTTCCTCTCTGGCATTACTCAAATTCTTCTTAGTGTGCAACTTCTTTCAAAGTTGGGAACTATCATAGTCTCTTAATTTTGCGAACATTGTGATTTTGATGCTTATTTTCCTCTTTTACTTGGGAATTCTTCTAGAATAGAGGTACCCATGTGAGGATTGGGCATATCATTTAGGTTTTTTCCTTGGGTTATATAAAGGCTTAGGACTATTCTTCAAGATTTAGACATATGGATAGGCCAATTCGGGCTTGTCCATGTACATGCACAGGGTTGAATTCGGGCATGTCCCTGTACATATGGACAAGGCCAAATTTGGACCTGTACATGTACATGGATAGGGTCGAATTGGCCCTGTCCATGTACAGGGACAGGCCCGTAAGAACTACCAATCATGATATTTGGGCCTATAATATCACACTAAGCTAATCATATATGTTACAGAGGTGTCATGGTGTTGTTGTCGATATTGTTCAGTTTGTATCTTCAAGTTGGAGAATAAATATTTGATGTTCTAACGGTTGTTGTTGATGAGTGCTCTAAAACGATAGTCTCTTTAGTTGGTAAACATGAAATAGGTCCGAATTTGACCATGTCCCTATAAATGTATAGGGCCGAATTCGACCATGTCCCTATAAATGTATAGGGCCGAATTCGACCATGTCCCTATAAATGTATAGGGACGAATTACATGCTAGTTTACATAGAATTCATCTTTGTCTTTGTACATAGACAGGTTCGAATTAAACCATGTCCCTGTACATGGACAGGGATAAATTACATGTTAGTTAACACATCTTGCAATAGGTTATATATTGACTAGTAATCCCATTGATTCACTCTATTCATTACTATAAGGATATGTACAGTGTACTTCGAGTAAACATATAATAAATACATGTATTTAACATGTGCTTGTTTCCCACTTAGTATTGAGATCGTTATTGACTTGTTATGTGTACTCATATAACTCAATCATGCTAATCACTACTACTAATTTAGTCTTGTTAAGTGTAATAGAGTAAGTAACACCTGCTCGATTAATATGGATAAGCTTATGATCCTAATCAACCTCATTACTTATACAAGTAAGATTCATTACAATTAACACAAGGTTCATTGGTTGTTGTTGGTTGTTGTTGGTTGTTGTTGCTTCAGGTTGAAGGTAAGTCTAAACTGTTGATTTTAAATCAATTTAATTTTAAAATTAGTGGAAAATGAAATTTGAGTCCAATCCACTTAGTCACATTTCTCCTTGAAGAAAATATGTAAAAATGAGTTCTATTTAGGGCCATATAAAAGAGAGGGTAACCCATTGGATATTTACGTTTTCTTCTTTAATTTTGTTTCTTGGTTAAGTACCAAGATGAGATAATGTGTGACCCTCTTCTCTCCTAGGATGGTCCATTAGACCTAGGAGCAGTTAAGAAGAAGGGCATGATCACATATTTGATCTTCCTCATATGTTGGGATGATAAAATCTTATAAGTTATATCATGAGACTCATGTGGACATCCTGCCATTAAATAAGAACTTACCTTGTTGACTTTGTCTTGAAACCCCCCTTGCTTGAGTTACGCCCCCCTTAATTGTTGTGTGGGTTTTTGTTTTTCTTCTTTGCTTCTTCCTAAAGAAAGTTAACCACCTTGACTTTGGATCCCCTCTCCTTGATTTGTTTTTATCTTGTTTATTTTCATGATTTAACAATTAATATTTTATGTTATAAAATATTCTTTTTTTAAATTATTAAATTATTAGGGTTTAAACCTAACACTAAATTTAGGACTAATATGCTATCCCTAACCTACCTACCAAAACTATAAACGAGACATATCCTCACTCTTTACACACACACACTCTTCTAAGTTGAGTTATGATCTGAGGGTTTTTTCATCTCCTTGTTCAGATTGTTGAGTGGCTACGACCCCTCTAGGATAGTTCTTCTTAGTGTATTAAACCATTGTGGGCTTACCTCTCTAAACTCTTGTTGTCACTGGCCCCTAAGGGTCTTTTTGATCTTGTCGAAGGTCTCTTCTTGGTTGTTGTTTGGGTTTCTGGTTCTCCTTGTTGGTGACATCCTCCTCTTCTCCTTACTAGTGTCGCCCTCCTCATCTCCTTGTTGATGCCACCCTGTATATGTTGTCGATGTCCTCTTCTATTGTTGGTGCCACCTATGTATGTTGTTGGTTAGTATTTTGATATTTTAATCTAATATTTCTTCTTGGAAATGTGTTCTAAGTGTCATGATGAGATCTGCCTTAAGAGTTTGATCAATGATCCCTTGAATCTTTTTCTAAGCATATATCTAAAGAGGATAACAACAACATATCAGGTAATATTGTTTCTTGTTTCAACTAAGTAAATGTTCTGTCAGTTATTGTTTTTATGCTACCATATTATGGATCAGAAGTTTTAATGTCTTGTTGATTGTAACATACAAGTAGCTAATGTTTAGAAATTAAAATAAATATTTTGTTCCCTTAAATTTTAACATGTTACACATAGATTATCTTAAAAATTACCTTCTACAATTTACACAGATATAGATTATCTTCTACATGTTACATTTTTTTATATTAAATATTTTCATGTTCATTATATATAGCATCATAGTAAAAATATGCAGGTGTTAGTTTTTTCAATATATGTCTTTGATGCTTTGAAGTTGTTATAAATTCTTAAATGCCTTCAAGTTGTTTTATAAATTATATTTTCATTTTATGTTTCTATAACTTATGAACTTTCATATTCATGAATTTTCAAAGGATATTTAACGAGAAGATATGTTGAGACAAGAGTCTCCAAAAATGTCTCGCAAACACTCTAGGATATCCAATGAAGGAGGAAGAGGAAACCCTTCGTTGAATGAGACTCCAAGTGACCAATGGAAATCTAGTCAGAGGAGGAGATTATCAAGTGAATCTGTGAATAGATCATCCAAAGAATGTGCTCAAAATAGTGCTATGGATGCAGCTTTCTTAGATAGGTTTCACATTAATACTCCAACACCAGAGAAAGTAGGGAATACATCACAACAAGAAAATATGTTTGGTAATTTTTTTTATTTTATTTTATTTTTGTGTATATATATATATATATGTTGTTGTTGTTGTTT
>JZKD02S1673854.1:175363-187224 GCA_000966675.3 Picea glauca
CCTCCATGAAGAATGCGCCCCTCCTTTGGCCTCTTTGCCCTCTTTAGGCATCAAAAGTCCAACCTAAGATCCAAGGGATGAGATCATCCCTAATCTAAGGTTGAGATCACTCCAATAAATGTGACCTCATAACCCACTTTTGCCTAAATTCCCTAAGTCACTTTATGTCTCCTCAAAATCACCAAAAAGTGTGATTTAATGTTCACTTTACCAAAAAGTGACATTTTGCACTTTAACCAAAGTCAAGTACAAAATAGACATAAAGGACATAGGACAAAGTGCCAAATGACTTTCCCACATGTGCTAAGAAGGGATAACACATGGGGAACACCTCCCAAGGTATACAAATCAACAATATGGCAAGGGTTTTTGTGGTACATGGTTGAGATCTTGTATTTGTGAAGTGGTTGATGTATTGAGAGGTTGAATATCAGAAAGGGTTTGATCACTAGATCATGTGAGGGTTATTATAATTGTTCATGATTACACACACCTATATGGCACATGAATAGAGAGAGATATATATGCTTTGGGTAAAGTTTATGTATGAGGATGCATGCACAGGGTACAATTACAGTCTAGATACAATGACAGGTTACAGATCTATGTGAAAAAGTTACAGAGGGTTAGAAGTTTTCAAAAGAAATAAAAACCTAGCTTTCAGAAGGCATAAACAGGTTGCACAACAGTTTGGTCACATACATACATGGGTTGCATAACAGATAGGGCCCGTACATACACATGTTGTAGCACTACAAGTCATGTACATGTTGTGTTTTGTTGATACATGTTCAGTTCAGGTACAGATTGATTATAGGGAAGTTGTACAGGTTGGCTGCAGGTTAGTGGTATAAGTTGATACAGTTGTACAGTGGTATATCTCACAGTGATAGTGTAACAGTGGTTCCATAATTCCACTTCTACTTCAAGGCAGTTGGATGGGGCAAGGACAGGTGGTTGTATCCACCTTCTGGTTGTAGCCAGAGAACATAGGGGGTTGTAGCCTCCTTATGGTTGTAGCTAGAGAATTGGGGAGTTGGAGCTTCCCTCAGGTTGTAGCCTGAGAATTTAGGGGGTTGGAGCCTCCTTCCAGCTACAACTGGAAAACAAAGGAAGTTGGTTCTTCCAATGAATGTAATTCATCAAGACATATAAGCAAAATCATTATGTGGTTTTCTCTCGCTTTGGGTTTCCACGTAAAAACATCGGTGTACTATGTATGTGTATGATTGTTCATTTGTTCATTGTTTATTTACTCTGCAAATATTGGATGATAATTCTACATCCATATAACACTTGCATTATATGGTTAAAAGGGATTAGATTGCTCTATTAATGATTCACCCCCCTCTCAGTAATCCAAAAAGCACCAATTTGCACCATTACACAACTTGATCAGCGGATTCAAATCGATTGGCATGAGGGTTCATCTGATACCTCCGAAGTGCTCATTTTACACATGCCCCTACACCATCGTGCTCTCCTTTTCCATGACCAGTCTCAAAAAAATTCCAATGTGTAATGTTTGATTTCTTATGAAGATGACACAACCAATAGAATGATCATGAATATTTGAACTGAACCGCACATCCATCTAACCTTATCCAATGCCAATCGAATTTGATCCCACTTTCTTAAAATGAATCATAAAAATTATCAAAACAAAATTGTACATAATGTGTATCGTGTGCTCGATGATCACTTATATATAATGTGTATCGTGTGCTCGATCATCACGTATACAAAAGTGATATTCTTTAATGACATTGATTTTCATTGGTGTTTTCTATGTTATCAAGACTTTGTTGAGCATGTCTATATAGAACGTGGACAAATATAGTGATTTGATCAGAGTGATAATATTCACTCTATATTTATTTTTGTGCAGCGAATGTGTAATTCTCTCCAAAATCAACTACAGAAAAAATTGTCCCTAGTGGAAAAACGTCACAAGATTGTTTGAATTGTAGGTCTTTCCATATAGATCTATGTGAATTATTGGTGTATTTATAAATTTCTTCATCAAACTTCTTCAAAAATTCTATCACACAGATTTTATCTACTTTCAAATCAATCCTTTTGGAAATAAAATTTGAAGAATGTGGAGCCATGTTGTTGATATATTCATATCTCTTCCAATCTACTGTTATATTAGAAAATGATTGATCATTCATATCAATAGGATAATTTGAGTGAAACAAACTTGGAATTCCACAATGATCACATTTCTTTCCACCAACACATTTTTTTTGGTAAAATAATTCATCCCCTTCTCTTTCACATAGAATTTCAGATATAAAAGCATGGAATGTAGAAAGAGGAGGTGAACTTGGCCATAAATGTTTACCAAAATCAAGAAAAGTGTCATAATATAACTCGAATTCCACATGATAATGACAACAACAAGTGTCACGAACAATGATGCGTCTAACAAACCATGGTATTTGTTGCACAAATGTATTGATGGAAATTTTAACTTATTTATGCTCTTCTTTGAACTTATTGAACAATTCTATATGTGTTATTGGAAATATATGTTTTGGATGTTCTTCATATTGTTTTCGTGCTATTATTCATCGCAACACATCCCTTGTATGTGGTGAAACACGATATTATGTCAACCAACAATTACGGATCGATTATTTAACATTTTCTGCAAGTCTATCTTTGTAGGGTTGTCTAGAAATAATTGTCCAACAAGCAAGTTCATCATTTGCATCTATTTGCAATTGGAATTTTCTATGTTTGTACAATGTTTTTCTTGAGGTTCCCATCGCTTTATCCTTGTGTTGTGTCAAACTATGTTTTATATTTCTTGATGAAACAATTCTTGTTTGTATCACTCTACGTGCAACACTGACATATTTTTTTCAAGATTTTCCAAAAACAATTAATACACTAGTTATATTGTCAAAGACATTATGTTTCACCTTTGTATCTTTTTTCGACTTTTGAATACCCAATAATGATGTAGTTTATTTTAACTTTATTGAATTTATTAGACAGAGTAAAAGTTGATCTTGTATTGTTATTGATTTATCTTTGAAAAAAGTATTATACATATTCGTAACACGATATCTTATATAATGATTAACTTTTTTCTTCCCAAATTTGGCAGTATCAACATTTTCTAATATTTCATCATCAATGTTGAGAGATTCTTCTGCATATTTCAATTTAAAGTTTATATTAAAAAACAAAACCCAAACATAAATTCATTAAACTATATACAAGTGTTCATATTATATTATCTACATTTATGTACATACCAATAGGTGATTCAACTTCTTCTTCAATTTTGGTTTCAACGACTTCATCGATGTTATGAGGAAAATCTATTTATGTTTTTTTTTAAATATCAAATCCAAATTACAATCAATTATATTATAAACAATAATTTAAATAAATGATTCTATACTTTTAATATAGACAATATGTACATGCATATACCTGGTTGGACTTCTTGTTGTTGAAAATATATATTTACATCATCATCGTTTCTTTCTTCAATATTTTCACATTCTCGTTTCTTTCTCCAATAATGCTCTTTCCTTTGTTTGTTATGGTGAGTTTCTCCTCGAGTGCGATCAAATTTTCTCTTACGCAAACTTTTGTTTCCCATGAGTATAGTTATCTGTAAAAATTTTAAGAAAAATCAACATTTCAAAATACTCTTAGAAAAACTTCATTCTCACAAAAATTATTAAAAGATAATATCAAGAATTTTAGTTCAACAATGCCTTCACCTTGAAAAAATGTTCAACAACACCTTCAATTTATAAAAAAAAAATTGCATTTAAAAAATCAAGCACCTTGTTCAAAACAATGAAAAAAGATGATTCAAACTTTTGCTTAGGGGATCCACATATGCAAAACCATGAAACAAGAGAGAGAATTGTGTTAAATTGGTGCATTTGAGTTTGTTACATCTACTTGATTTTGATTATGTAACATTTTCTTGGACATTATGCTCTTTTCCCAGTTTCACCTTGGTGGTTGACATTATGACCTAGTAAGTGGGTCACCCTTAGGGATAGTGACGCAGGAGCATCGCTCACTCATCAAGCGAGCCAGCGCGAGAGCAGAGAACAATTGGACGAGCCAACAAACTTCTTTTTGAAATTCACCTTGATATGGTTGTGCCAAACATTAATGAAAAAAGTAAATGAAGCACACTTGTATTGTAAAGGGGACCTTGAGCCTTTAAGCTCTTGTCCTTAGTAGATAGGAAGGCATTTAATAGATTTAATGCAGGTAGATAGATATTAAATTCTAGATTTGATAGTTTAGGAGTTCGAGAGGGAGAATGGATATAGACACCCTCCTTTGTACATTGTAACATATTGAGAAACAGGAGCAAGAAGAGAAGAGCAAGCAGAGAACTTGTGGGGAACACTCATGTACAGATTGAATTAATAGAAGAGAGTCTTTGATTCAATTCCATGGTTTGTGTTGTTTCTCTGTGTTGATATTATGCTCATGGATGTTTGTTTTATGTCATGCATTTGCTTTGAATATGTTGTGCATATGATTTCAGGGTTTTTAACTGAAGTCTGAGAGAGAAGAGAATGAGTTTCAATTGTTTCTCTGTCTGAGCCAGGAGATTCCTGCATAGAGTGCAGTTGAATTCATCCGCATAGAGTGCGTTGATGAGGCTAGACARTTAAACTCTCATTCTCATTCACCCAG
The DNA here is from genome assembly GCA_000966675.3 of Picea glauca. Classification (NCBI taxonomy): domain Eukaryota; kingdom Viridiplantae; phylum Streptophyta; class Pinopsida; order Pinales; family Pinaceae; genus Picea; species Picea glauca. The sequence continues at coordinate 180,053 of JZKD02S1673854.1, forward strand.
AAGTTAATTTGGGTCTAATAGAGTCGTGCGGGAGAAGTGYAGGCTGRATCTGAAGTCTCAGTGGGAAGTCTGAGCAAAGGAAGGCAGGGATTACTGTGGGTGTGAGCGCACAGAATTYTGAAGGACTCAACACTTTGAGAGTTGTTGAGAGTCGAGCGAAAAGTGCGCGCGAGGTCTCTGAGGGAGTCAGAGTTGACAAGCTCAGGAGGGATAGTCCCTTCGTGATACTGTGGAAACAGACCCATGAGAAGGTTCAACAAGAAGAAGCTTTGAAGCGAAGAAATTATCAAGGAGGGGAATCGAAGGCCAGGGTTCACAGGATAGATTCGCGAAATCCCGCTAACCGTCAGATCTTGGAGAAGTAGCGAGGGATTTAACCCTTGGCGCAGGACGAACCAAGAGCCATCGGGATTCGGCATATTGGGTTTCCCGGAGGCGAGAGTTTCATAGCTGTTGAAATCGCGATTAGCGATTTCCCGATCTAATCGGAACCGTTGATCACTAGGGGTACAGGTGGCACGAGATCCCGGGAAGTCGGGATTCGGCATTCGGGGTTTCTCAGTGCAAAGGAATTGCGACGAGTGAAATCGCGATCCTGCAATTCCCGATAGAACGAAGAGAGAAAGTGACGTGGCGAGGACATAGCGCATGTGCCATCGGAGTTCGGGGTTCGGAGGTTTGTGATGTAAGTGGACCGCGACATTTCATGCGCCGATTTCCCGATAGGGAAATCCCCGATAGGAATGGGAGTGTTGACTCTTTGACCCATCGGGGTTCGGGGTTTTGAGTAGCTCGAGGACGTGCACACAAACTTTGCGACACCGCGAGGTCCGATTTCCCGATAGACCCAAGGGAGATCGTAACGAGAGCATCCTGTGGGTGCGGAATAGTCTCGATACGGGATTGAAGAGCGATACAGTTCTTTGGGCCAGTGAAGAAGAAGGTCCTGGTGATCGCGGACGTGTGTGCGGGAGCACGCCTGCACCAAATAGGTATGCTACTAGTAGGTCCTTTTGATGGGTCATCATGTCATTCCTGATCATACTTGTCACTTTCCACACTTCATCCCCCCATCTCCTCACCTTTTGAGTTTTTCGGGTGTACTGACCCAGGAAGGGCTTGTCCCTCACTTCATGGGAAGAAGGGGATTAAGGCTGGAAAAAGATAAAAGCATGATTATGAACCTTCCCTATGCTCACTCAAAAAGGTATTGAGAGCAATGAAAAGATTCTCCTCAAAAATAAAATACTTGCAAAAGAAAATTAACATTATATAAATTTCCCCACTTGTTTAGGTGAGTACACTCATGTTGTGTCCCTTTATTTCCTTGCATATGGAACTTTGTGTAACTCTAGCTTCAAGTGGCCTTGTCGTACTACCCCCCAAGCTAATTGATTCACCAATAGGTAGTACCCAAAGTTTTGGACAATTAATTAACTAATGGAAATGAATGGGCTTGGAAAACGGATGCATTGAAAATGAAGGTGCAGCACACCCTCTATAAAGGCATGCATAACGAAGACATTAAAACCCCTTGTATGCCATGAACCCCATGCCCAAAAAAATTTCCCTTCATCCATGATACCTTACCCACATGACTTAGAAGGAGGTCCCCTCAGGAAACACCCCTAAACTTGAGGGAAGATTCACCCAATAGGTCGATTTTTCAACCCTCCCATACTCAAACTTGGTAAATTGCATAGGGTATTTGAGCATTAGTTTATTTTGATGAGGTGGCTTGGATTTACTTGCTTAAATGGCTCTATTATTGACTTGAATTACTTATCATGATGCTTTGACTTGAGATCCTTGGAGAGCGTATCCATTTGTCTTTGCAAGACCAAATTGGTGAACAGATTTGGAGAAAAAATCCTAGCTTGAGATTACATGGGGATTGAAGCCCACTAGTTGGATGCCAAGGGCCCACATCCCTGATGTAACATACCTAAATTTCTGTATAAAAAAATTTATTAGCTTAAAAATATGGATATTTTATTCGTAAATTCTTATCTTGACAATACATAATTAGATATGTCCTTCAAAATGTGAGCTACGAAATTATCACCACTTATTATTGTCTATTTTAATTTCATTAAGTGTTGCTATCACATGAGAATTTGGTTATCAAAATATAGGTTCCCTTTTACCCTAATAAAATGGATATGCTCTAGTATTCTTTTTAAATAAAATATCGACCTACTAATCCTTGGAATATTGCAACTTAGGCAAATATGGATCATGTAATGTAGAAGCAAAGTAATTGGGTTTTTGTAGAAGATCGAACATATATGTTAAGTCGAGTGGTTACTTTGGTCTACCCACAGTTTTGGTAATAACATTAATTCAAAACCTTTTCAACTTGGACAACAAAAATTTTCTACATGTCTTGATTCAAGGCTCAAGTACGTAATGGCATGTCAAGCCGGACCATTAACCAATCTGATCGCCCCAAGTCTCTCGCATCACATGGCTTAGAGTTAAGATTTTGTATATGGAATTGTTTGAGGGGATCGAGGCCTATCATTGATGGAATGAGAGGTATCTCTAGTAACCTCTCCCTATTCAATTTGTCATTTGTTTTTGTTTTTCCAGATCGATTTCTATGTCGTTGCTCTGTTATAGAAAAGGTCTATGGTAAAAAGAAATGGTGGGAAACTTCGTAAGAACTATCTGCATTAATGCAACGAATCCTACATTACCAGCAGACTCATTTTTGTAATGTAATAAGAAGAAATGTAGATAAGTTTGTAACTCCTTCATGGCCAGTCACCATATCCTCTCGTTTCTTTGACCAGGGTAATGATTTTTTTAAAGATATTAATACCTCACTTCCTTTATTTATAAGGAATGATTACCAGATTATAGTAATCGCTATATATCCCTTACGAGTATTGGTGGCCGAACTATACATATTTGGTAGTTTTAACCTGAGTCTTTTAAAAGAAATAAAATCGCCCTCAACTCTCTTTAAAACACTTTGTTGTTAGCGGCCTAACTTCTAGCTGCATTTTACAGTCTACACTCTTATTCTTAGAATGTATTCTTTACGCTTTCCCTAAGTCCTTTTAAAAAAGGGGTTTTCCATTAAATTCTGACTATTGGTCGTTACTTTCGAGAGTTTAAAAACTTTCTGACTATTGTATATGATAAAATTCTGACTATTGTATATGATAAATTCGAGAGTTTAAAAACTTTGTAAAATAATGCAAAATTACTTAAGCTTTCCTTTCTCAGGATTATAACTAGAATATATATAATTCCATGTTGATATATTTATGAGTCATAAAGTAACTATTTATCTTTTGTAATATACATACATCTCTACCAATTCAATTTTGTAGCATATATATAACTTCCATAGCTACATGCAAATCCTTAATTCCAATATAAACAATAAGATACATCTATACAATTTCAATTATGTAGCTATAGGAAATTCAATATCCAACATAAGTGAAAAGATGTATAATAAAGATACATATTTGTAACGATTATGATGGAAAACAAATGGAACAACCACATTCCACCCAACCATATATACAGAACAACTAATATCACTTGTCCTGATCACCCCCTAGCTTGACCATGACTCCATAAGGTCAAACTGAGCTTCACTCCTTAGTCATTGTCTCTTTGTACCGTTCAGAAAATCATTTGCCTAGAACCACTTGTGCTCACAAAGCAAATAGTCATTTCCACAACATACTAAGCAGTGTACTCCCTCCCACTTATGTTGTATATATTTCCTTTCTCATTGACTAGGACTTTTTATCCATTTCCCTCGTTGGGAAATTCACAGCTTTACAAATTCCTAATTTTTAGGTGCTTCTAGTGACAGAACTCAATTTCTGACACTTGTAAAAATCATCTCTGAGTTAACTCAAACATGTTCCCCACTCATGGATTCATATTCATCTACTTTTAACCTGGTTGTTCCATATGTTTCCCATCATTTAATTTATTAAAATATATGTTTCATACAAATGTCCATCAAAAGAGAACAATTGGAAAGTCAAAATCTTGCTCAAAAGTCATAAAAATAATAATTACATGCCTTCATAATTTCAAATACGAATTTCCATAAATGGAAATTTATTTGCAAAGCAATAACATTAAAATAAATTGTTTTAATATTTGAGGATGTCACATCCTCTCCTCATTAATTATAACATTGTCCTCAATGTTAGTATTTTCCTCAATTCATCACTTGGAATAGAGCTGGATAAGATTTCATCATTTCATCTTCCAGTTCCCAAGTAGCCTCCTTAGGGATAAATTGCTTCCATTGAACTTTTACCTGGGTGATAGATCTATTCTGAAGTACTGTTTATTTCCTGTCCAGAATGCATAGAGGTTATGCTTGGAACTCGCCTTATGGTTCCACCTACACCATGTTCCAATCAATGATGTGAGTAGGGTCGTGAATATATCTTTTTAATAATGAAACATGAAAAACATTATGAACTTTTAAATTTACTTTGAGTTCTAGTTGGTATGCCACTTGTTCGATTCAACTTAAGACTTTGAATGGACCATAAAACCTTGGCGCCAACTTGGAATAGTTTCCTAGTTTTAGGGATATCCTCCTTGCTTTGACTTTAAGGTACTCATCTTCTCCAACATTAAATTCCTAACGTCTCCTTTTCATATCTACATAGATTTTCTATCGATCTTGTGCCACTTTTAAATTTTGTTGTACCTTTTTGACCATTTGTTCCATTTCTTGAAGCATTTATGGTCCAACCATAATTTTGTCAACAGGATTATTCCAAATGATCAGGTTTGTACATTTCCTTCCGTATAAAAATTCGAAGGGACGCATCTTTGTTGATGCTTGATACCCATTATTGTAAGTGATTTCGACTAAGTGTAGATATTCTTCCCACTTTGTTGGTTTTGTTCTTACGTACATCTGTAACATATCTTTGATAATTTGATTTGTACGTTTTTTTTTCATCTATTTGCAGATGGTAACTTGTGCTAAAATTCAAATTATTACCCAAACCCGCAAACAATTCCTTCCAAAAATTTGAGGTAAATTTAATGTCTCTATCTAAAATCACCATTTTAGGAACCCCATGCAGTCTAAGTATTTATTTCATAAAAATGTCAATGATATTAATTGCTTTATAAGTAGATTTCACAGGTATGAAGTGTGCAGACTTACTTAACTTATCAATTACTTCCATGATTGAATCGTTTTGTCTTTGAGTCTTGGGAAAACCTATAATGAAGTCCATTAAAATAACTTTCCATTTCCATTCTGGTATAGGTAGAGGTTGTAAAATACTTGTTGAATGTTGATGTTCATCTTTTACCTGTTGACATTCTAAGCATTGAGATAAGTATTAAGTTGTTTCATATTTCACATTAGGCCAATAAAACTGTTTTCTTAGAGTTGTTATCATTTTATGGTATTCTAGATGACAGAATAGGGAATTTTTTCTAGCTCATTGAGGATCATCATCTTCAATTCCACAGAATTAGGTATATATAACTTGTTTTTGAACCTTAATAGCCCATTCTTATCGATGTTGAAATCTGTATTTTTCAAATTTTCCTCATTTTTCTACAACCGATCTATTGTTTTCATGTATTCTACATCATTTCTGTTTGCATATTTAATTCTATCCTCAATATCACTTTTCATTTTACTAATTATTACTTCATATAACTCATTGGTTCTCTGACTTAGTGCATCTGTGACTTTATTTTCCTTTCCTTTGATGTGTTGTACTTCGAAATCGAACTCGATTAGAAAATCTAACCACCTTTCCTATCTTGCATTGAGGTCATGTTGACTGAACAAATGTTTCACACCATTGTTATTTGTTAGTAGTAGAAATTTTCTTCCCATCAAATAATGTCACCACATTTTTAATGCATGAATTACAGTTGTTAATTCCAGATCATGAGTTACATAGTTTCTTTCATGTTCCTTTAATTTAAGTGATTCGTAACAAACACTACTACAAATGGGCGGATTATTCCATGAAATGTTTCCATGTTTCCATGATTTTCATATTTTTTTAAATTGGGCGGGATTTTCGTCGCTATTGCCACGAATAGGTTTTTTAAATTGAGTGGGATTGTCGTTGCTATTTCCACGAAATTTCATCACTATTGCCATGAAATTTCATCGCTATTGCCACGAAAATTTTGCATATCTCAAAAGTTCGTCGAAAGAGCGATGATTTCTAGTTATAATTGTTCCCGTCTTCGACAAAGTGACCTAAATATAACAAATAAACATCTCTCCATTTGACAGGTAATCCTAATTAAACAAATAAACATCTCTCCATAAATTAACAATGGTAATCCTAGTCAATAAAAACATTGTTATGTAATCAAGAGTTTTAAATAACAGTCAAACAAAAACTCTAGTCCAAGACATTTAAATTTCAACCTGTAGTTTTTCTAATCCACCCAAACTCTCAAACAAGAATTTTTTAACTTGAGGTAAACATTGGCAAACTCTTTGTTTAGACATTTTAAAATGTTTCGACCAATAATTTTAACTCTTATCCAAAATATTATTTAACTTTCAATCAAGATATTTCAATGATTATTTTCTTGATTGAAACAAAAAATATCACATTTCTTCACAATCTTCTTTCCAAAAAGTGTTACTCGTCTTCGCATTTTCACCCCCTAGTACTTCCCTTGGATGAAGTTGTCCACTTGCACCAATCCCACGTCTCCATTGCCCTATCATTATGTTGTTGAAGTTCTATCTCTATATTGCCATCACCTATGGTTATGATGTCAAAATGAGGATGGAAGGAAACCTAAAATGTTGTTAGATAAAAATAACCTAAAGTCAAGTAGGAGCCCAAGGAGAGGATTCAAGGGAACCTATAGTTAAGTTGTCAAAATGAGGATGGAAGGAATCCTAAAAATGTTGTTAGATTAAAGAACATAAAGTTAAGTAGGAGCCCAAGGAGAGGACTCAAGGTCATCTTTATCACACTTGAGGTGATATGCTCACATGCCTCTGTAATACTTCTCTTTACTATGTTAATATATAGACCACATTTCCATCCCAAAATCCATTTTCTTCCCTAGTTCATGCCATTCAAAGAAGTAGAATGATTTTGGAAAACCAACCAACAATATAAGGATTTGTCATTAGTAAGAAATAATGGAATTTTAGTTTATTGGTTGTTTTACTC
>JZKD02S1673854.1:224155-241696 GCA_000966675.3 Picea glauca
TTATCGGTGATGCCTTCCCCAATCAATTCTACTCCTCCAATGATATGATCAACGGTCATGATCGGTATATTGTCTACGAAAATATTTATGGCACCACGTATGACTCTGATCGAGTCGGAGTTGTAACGCATTTCTTCATTAATTGCACAAGGATTTGGAGGGAATTTAGGAATCATAAAAACATTGTGGAGACTTAATCCACTCTACTTGTTTGTATTACCACCAAGAAGAGTAGATGTTATTGTTGCAAAATTTTGGTCAATTGTTGTGTTTATTATTATCTTTGGTCTACAAGTAAGTGTTTTGTAAAGAATTTAGCCACTTTTATATGTATTATTGTAGTAATGTTATTATTTGTTTTAATGGTATAGTTTGTGCAGGAGGAAAAATGTCTCGGATGAAAACTAGAAAATGGAAAATCCAAATACCCGTTGCGCATGTTCTTGCTACAGTTCTAGATTCTTTCAATATCTCTGATACAAATAGCCATGATGGATTGGAACATTGCCTCAACTATTATGATATTTTTTACATGTTCCAGAATGAAATATTCTCTCCTGATGATCCAAGCAGTAATTAATACAGAAATATCCTCAAAAGTATCATCCACATAGTATTTTCTCTCATGGAACTCTTTCCTTACAATGATGTTGCAAGGTGGTGTTTTGCACATTTACAGAAAGATATTGGATTGATAATAAACGATTTGGGCCTCCCAATTGCCTCACTCAAGACATAAGATGTCAAGGTTTGATATAATACCCTGGAACCCATTGTTGCACTGAACGAGTCATTCCTAGACAAGTTCGAGACTGATCAAAACGATTTTGAAACCCTGATGGAATATTGGTTCATCGATGAGGAATGGCCAGCAAAAAATGGAGAAAGAAATGTCTCGACACAATATTAAAAACCCTTTATAGAATTATGAATTCTATGATTTGTAGACTCTATGGTGAAGAAACCAATAGCCATTTCAGGATGAAATGGTTTCCTATGGCCTATTCATCCAAAAATGATATTTTAAAGACTTGGTTGAGTTTTAAGCATGTGTTCAATTACCACTTAGGAATTAAGAAAAGAAGAAGAAATTAATGAAATAATATTACATCCATCATAAAGAATGTAGATCATAAAGTAAACATAAGGAACATCAAACTGTAACAACAAGCTTGATAACAAAGTTCGGCAAGGTTGCCTATGTCTCTGGGCCTTTGTCTCAGTGGGGGGGATTTCTTATTAATCTTCAATGCTTCAAAAGTACATCAGAAATTCATCAAAAGAATTACAAACTAGTTTGGTTGTGTTTTGATTAATCTCAAGAATCCAACACAATTGATGACATTGAAAAAGGTTGAGCATAGCTCTCGGAAATGGCCTCCAAAGTTCGCTTCCTCAATGGCTTCCCTGCATAAAAATGGCTTAGGCTTAGGATTTGCAATTCCTCGTCATTCTGTTGTTTTCCACCTCCTCGAACTGTCAAAAACACATGGTTTATATAGGATTTTTAGTTGAGAATCAAATCCCAACTTTCCCCCAAGATCTGGCCTCTTTTTGGGTTCCAAATCCCCCAAAAATGACCAAAATCCACTAAAATTAGGCTAATAATCCAAAAAAACATACAATATAGTTTAAAACCCACTATTGAATCATATTGGGTGTGCCAACCCCCTTTACTCGGGCTCTTGGTCATATGGGATGGCCCATGTGGCCGCGCGCTAGGCTCTAAACAGTCAAACCCCTATTCATCCGCCCTAGCTTCTAGCTCCGGGTCACATGGGAGGCATGTGGCCATGCCCCAGTCTCATCTGCACTCACTCCCCTATTCTAGATCCTGGTCCATGGGCCCTGGTCATGGGCTAGGCCCCCGCCAACCGGGATTATCCCCCAAAAATATGCCAAAAATGAGTGACACATGTCACCTCCTCATGCTACCACATGTCCCTGTTGACGTCATCATGATGTCATGTTGGCATACTACTGACATCATCAGTACAACATGTTGACTTTGACCATTTGACTTTTTTACCTGCTTGGGAAATCAATCAGAATGTGATAACTTTTGCATACGGTGTCCATTTTCGAAAAAAAATATATGGTAGAAATCGACACAATGAGCCCAACGCAATGACGTTGGTTTCATCTGATTCCAAGAAATTTGATTTTTAGGCCTTCCTAGATCCATTTTGGATCATGCCTCTCCACTAAGACCTTTTGGTCTTCCAAAAGGGTATTAACCAGTCATCAAGTGTGGGATAGGCCACCCCATTTGTCCTTTGTCTTTAAACTCTCTCATGTGCACCTGTCGCATCATAATCAATTGCAAAATGACCATGACAACTGAAATCATATTGTTATCCACTTGAACTCATTCACATCTTACTAAAGCCACTACCATCCATGTTGAAAACACTAGCAGCGACAACATCAGAAATATGACTGAAAATGTACCAATATGTTTGATGTGTTTGCATGACATTAGCTTATCTTGAAGCAGAGTATGATTGAATTTCAATTATACAACCATATCATGTTACTGCTTAAGATCAATTGCTTTACTTGGCACAATTATAGGTGTGTTGGTTGCATAAGGTGCCTTCCTTAATTATTCCATTGCTTGAACAGATTGATTTGCTTTTAAGTGATGAGCATGTACAACATATTCATTGCCTTCTTTAGTTAAGTGATATTGATTATGTTCCCTATAGAAGATTTCTTTGCGATCATATAAATAAGGGATTCTTAAGACCATTCCACATTCATTTAGTGGCACCTCATCACACGTTACCTCATCCACAAACTTTGATGAAATTGAAAACTTTAAAGTGAATTTCTTTGTTATCTGTAATTTATTATTGTTGCTTATCCATTTAAGTGAGTAAGGTTTATGATGTAGCTTAGTTGTCAATCCCAATTTTTTAACCACTTCCTATGAAATCAAGTTAGATTGAGATCCACTATCTATCAATGTATTGATCTTAATATGTTTCATTATGGCCCTTATATGAAACAATTTACTTATAGAATCATATCCATCACCAATTTTACCTGTCAAACCAACTGTTGTGATTTTAGTCTCATCACCTTAATCATACCTCAAGTCTGTTGGTCATGTTGTTCTTACAACTATTTTCCCCCCTTTCCTCTCTTTGAACCACTTTGGTCTCTTCTATGGGTGCAATTTCCAGCAATGGTCATCATCATGCCCTTCTTTCTTGCAATGCTTGCAAGAGAGATTCCCTTCCTTCATTGTCACTAAATTTTCTTTCTTTCCATTCCCCTTTCTTTTGTCTTCTTTCCTTGAAGATGATTCCCCTGATACACCAACTCTTGTTTTCCCTGCTTCAATATACGTTTATTGAACAGAAACCTCATCAACATTAGTAGGTTCAAACATAAATACAGTGTTATGAATATGTGCAGGTAAACCTCCTATATACTTCTTAAGAGTTTCTTGTGTATGTAATGGAATATTTAACATTAATGCCATCTTACGAAATCCATCCGTTTATTCTTGCATTGTTTGTCATTTTCTTAGTTTAAGTCTTTTCCATTCAATTAAAGCCTTTTCCTTATAACCCAAAGGATAAAACTACTTTCTATGTGCAAAAACAAAATCTTTCCATGATGGAAATACATTACCAACTTGTTGTGCACCATGTTGCAACTTACTCTACCACCAGATGAGTGTTGTGCCTGCAAGACGAAGTGATGCCAATTTGATTTGGGTTGCCTCAGATTTGATTTGTTGCACACTGCAATAAACTTCGATCTGCCTGACCCAGTTATCAAGCCTCTCAACATTGACTTCATCATCATACATGGGAAATTTGAATTTCACATCAAGATTAAGTAATGGCATATCATGCTTATGTTTATGGGAATATTTTCTTGCGGTAGAAGTTGCACTTGTACTTGAATAAGAAGAAGAAGATGATGGAGATGAAGGAGGTGGAGGAGGAGATTTAGGAGGGTCCTCTCCTTCTTCACTTTTGTATTTTTTTTACGATTCCCCTTGGAAAGGCCTCTTTCGTTTCAAGTAATCATCATATAAGACCTTTACCATCTCTGACAAGGCGAAGAATGTCTTTTGAAACTCTATCTCGTTCTGAGACATTCCTTCTTTAGATGACATATTCTCACTTTGAGAAGTCCTCTTTCTTTATCTAATCTCTGGATCTCCTTCTACAAGCTCTCCTTCACCATGACTTAGCTTTTCCATGGTAATCATTCAAACTCAAACAACCAACTGTCAACCTGCTTTGATACCACTTGATCCGAAAATGATATTTTAAAGACTTGGTTGAGTTTTAAGCATGTCTTCAATTACCACTTAGGAATTAAGGAAAGAATAAGAACTTAATGAAACAATATTACAAACATCATAAAGAATTCAGATCAGAAAGTAAACATACAGAACAACAAACCATAACAAAAATCTTGATAACGAAGTTCGGCAAGGTTGCTTATGTCTCTGAGCCTTTGTCTCAGTGGGGAAGTCTTTATTATTAATCTTCAATGCTTCAAAATTACATCAGAAATGCATCAAAAGGATTACAAACTAGCTTGGTTGTGTTCTGCTCGACCTCAATAATCCAACATAACTAACAACACTGAAAAAGGTTGAGTGTAGCTCCCGGAAATAGCCTCCAATGTTTGCTTCCTCAGTGGCTTCCCTGCATAAAAATGTCTTAGGATTTGCAATTCCTCAACATTATGTTGTTTTCCACCTCCTCATACTATCAAAAACACCTGGTTTATATAGAATTTTTAGTTGAGAATCAAATCCCAGCTTTCCCCCAAGATCTGGCCTCTTTTTGGGCTCCAAATCCCCCAAAAATGGCCAAAATCCACTAAACTCAGGCTAATAATCCAAAACAACATACAATATAGTTTAAAACCCATTGTTGCATCATATTGGGCACTCCATCCCCCTTTACCTGGGGTCCTGTTCATATGGGATGGCCCATGTGGTCACGTGGTAGGCTCTAAATGGTTAAGCCCCTATTCATTTGCCCTAGCTCCTGGCTCTAGATCGCATAGGAGGCATGTGTCCATGCCCTAGTGTCATCTGCACTCACTCCCCTATGATAGCTCTTGGTCCATGGGCCTTCTTCACGAGCTAGGCCTTCGCCGACTGGGCTTATCCCCCAAAAATCTGCCAAAAATGAATGACACATGTCACCACCTTGTGTTGCCATGTGTCCCTACTTACATCATGATGATGTATTGTTGATGTCAGCAATACGACATGTTGACTTTGACCAATTGAATTTTTTACATGTTTGGGAAATCGATCAAAATGCGATAACTTTCGCATACGGTGTTCATTTTCAGAAAATATATATATATATATATATGGTCAGAATCAGCACAACGAGGCCGACACAATGGCATTGGTTTCGTCTGATTCTGAGAACTTTGATTTTTAGGCCTTCCTGGATCCATTTTGGATCACGTATACAATGGATAAAACTAGCGAATCTCTCAATTGGGATACCATTCTATCATTCAACATTTCACATCGAGTTATGGACCCTAAAGGTATGAAAAATCTTGGTTTTTACATCACCCTATCTTATAGATGTGATTTGTGCGGCTAATTGTTTTCTTGCCTTTAATTGGGATTGGACCCAAGATCAAAGCCATGTTTATGTGTATTGTTCTCAAATATGGGAGGATAAATACAAAGATCAATTTTATGATATTTGTGACCATTTTCTTGCTCCCTTGCGCAAAGCCATCTTTGGTTCTTACCCACGTAGGATTTCCCCAAGAGCTATCAAATCCCTAAAAGGCATCGGAGACTAGTACATGAAGAAGTATTATAGCTATGTCAAAATATTTGAGGCCACAATACCACCACATATATTACCCAAATATGTACCTGATAAACTACTCGTGAGAGAGATATCCTATCAAACAGTAGAAAAGGGAGCTATTGCTTATTTATCAGAGAAAAAAAAATGGTATTGGCCCATTTTTCCTCTTTACATAGGCTTGTTTTCTCTACAGAATAAGAAACAAGTCGAGAAGGAGGATGAAATCCTAAAAGAATTATTTCTCTCTGTTGTGGAACCAAAATCTAATGACCCCCAATGTGTAGTATATGAACATATGAGTGCCATTAAATTAGCACCATAGATTGTGCATGAATACAAGTTTGTAGAGGATATTTTCTCGGGAGCCTTATATTTTGAAGAGGCAGTAGAAAGAATTACCACTAAAAAATATTGAGAATAGTTGAGGAAAGAAGAAGATCGAGATAGAACCTTGAGGATAGAAGATTTTAAATCCCTACTCCTAAAATATAAAGAAAGATTGGAAACCAAAGAACATGAGAAGAAAGAAAAGGAAGCAGAACTAGAAAGAAAAGTTGATGAGGCCGAGGAAAGGTACCAATAGAGAAAGAGGAAATAGGTCAAAGAGAAATAGGACAAGTTGGAGAAAATGAAAGCTAAGGATCTTTCCTCATAAATAAATAATGGGGATAAATCAATGAGTGTAGATATAGAGAAGAAACAAGTAGTAATTGCAGAGCGAGCCGCACTGACCACACAGGATGAAGCAAGGAAGAAGAAAGAAGACGAATAAAGGAGTAATTTTTCCAAATATAAAGAGAACATACCAACACATGGAAGCATAATTGTGACAACAGGCCCTAACACTAACTTGTTCAACACCCCAATAGAAGAATGTATTTCATTGGTAGCCATTCCAATAATTTTATCGGTCACATATGTAGGACTAGGTTTTGAAGGTGCAGTCGTCGTTGTTGGTGAATACTACTACAACCATAAGATGAGAGCCATCGAGAAAAGAACATATAAGAGGAAAAGGGAGAAGGTTGATACAAGTCATGAGACTCCCTAAATAAGTATCAAGTGGAAGGCAGGACCAGACCTTAAAGACAATTCAATACAAGCAGCTTCAGCATTTAGTGCCTTTGTCGATGTAAATATTATGCCAGTTCATGAAGTTGCAGAAGCTCTTGATACAGCAAAAGCCAGAGTTATTGAGTTTTAAACGACCCTGGAGACTATCAAGGATGTCATGGAAAGAAAGTTCAAAAAAGATATCCTAGAAACATAACAGATCCACAGAGATGAGATATTGAACCAGTGTCAGATCCAAGAAAGGGAACTAAAAGCAGAATTCAATGAAACAACTTCCTTCGACTAGAAATCACATCTAGATGAGATCAAAAGAATCAAAGCTGCACATACCCAAGAAGTCACAAGACTCAAAGGTGAGAAGTATGAGATAAGTACTTACAATGAAAATATTGAAGAACAATTGAGAAGACTGCAGCAGGATAATGACCTCTTAAAGAAAATTGTAGAAGAGAACCAAAGTCAAACAGTTTCTCTAGATATTATAAAAGGAGAAGCCATCAAGATGAATGAAAGAATCAGGGACTCATAGAATAAATTCTTCTATGCACTCAAAAAACTACATAAAACCAAATCTTATCAAATGAAGTTGAGTCTACAGGTGAAGGATATGCAAGAAAACTACCAAAAGGCCCAAGAGGCCTACAGCATAATTATTGAATGGAAGGATATTCATCAAAACTCCCTCGAAAATATTCTTGTGTATTCGGATAAGAAAAGAATCATAGATATCTGACTCTTAAATTTACGGATGGAGACGATCAAATATATTAAGAACACCCAGGACAAGGTCAGTATAACAAGCAAAGAGTTGTGGGAGTCATCCAATAGCCTACTCACACAATTTGGAATGGATCCCCTAAGATATTTAGAGAAGGCTTCATCAACTCAAACAATGTTTGAAGATGTGGAAAGCAGGAGAAACCTTAGCATGAATTCCATTGAAGTCATCTACGAAGTTAATGCAGAGGTTATAGAGACAGGGTTAATAAGGCTTGCCAAGTTAATTTTTCTAATTGAAGATTCCTTGCAACGTGTAGAGCACAAATTGAAGACGAAAATTATTATCCCCATCTGCAACAGAAAAATGGATCTTGAAAGGACACAGCTTTGTTGAGTGGATACTATACTAGAGGATTTCAAGATGTGGAAAAACTTCATAGAAAATATGCAACCACCAAGGCCCACTTGATTATTATATTGTAACCGAATTTTGTAGTAGAATCATATTTTTGTAATTATTATAGTACCCTAATCAGGAAAGAGAATCGAAGTGTTGTATCAGTCCTCTGACACTTTGACAGTTAAAGAAATACGAAAAGCTTATCTTTGTATTCTATAAAAGAGATGAATGTAAAAAGGAAAGGACTTTTGTGTTTTTTCAATTCAGATGGTATTACTACTTTCATTTGAATAAGAGAAAGAGGCATTTTGGAGACATGTGATTCTGGTGAATGTGTTTGAGATTTTTCTTAATGCTTTACTGCTTATTTGTGTTCTATGAGTTTAATTGTGTGAACTATTTCTACATTTTTCTCTCGAGCATAGATTATCTCTTGTTTCCTTTATTAAATACAGTCATAAGGTTATTAAACATGAGCACAATTTTTTGTTAACATTTTTAAATACGTTATAGATTTATGCATCATCTGAATGTATGAATTATTTCTAATTCGGAACATATCATTCTTGACTACATTTGATTTTTATTAGTTGGCTCCTAATCAGGATAGGTTTAATTTAGTTTAGAATTGCATCTTAGTTTAGTTTTAGCTAGCATCATCTTAGTTTAGTCTTATATCTTAATTCATCTAAGAACCTCTGGTTCTTAGATTCATATTTACATAATTAAGTTAGAGTGGAAACCAGGCCAATATTCTGGTCGGAAATGCTATCCCAAATGAGAGTGGGTCTAGTTGTGACCTGTCATCAGGCGTTCTCCCTTACCTATTTGAACGGGTCATTTGGGCCCATCAACAAATTGGCCTAGCACCCATCCTTGTGGATTCATACCCATGGCTTGGGTTGACCTACTATTGAGATATAGAACAACAATGTCTACAGTTGGGTGGAATGTCTAATGTCTGCAGTTAGTTGGTGAATGGTTTATTTAAGGATAATTGCTCTCTATGTTTTCTCTATATTTTATATTTCGCTATGTAATTTATTATCTCTGAGATGTGTTTATATCATTCATGTTTTTTGTTAATGTTCTGCATGGCATGTTAATCATTTCATTTGTAGTTTAGCATGCTTCTTGATTATGGCATGTGCATGTATCATGCTTCTTTATTAATTAAATGGTATCAGAAATTGGAAATCCATCAAGAAAGTGAATTCTTGAGGTACACAAGTCGAAGGGTGCGTCGCAGATTGGTTTTTGAGCAAATTTTCAGGTTTTTTGGTAACATTGTACATTATAGTTTGGTATCAGAGTGAATCTTTTACATTTTTCAGTATTGGGTGTGTTACAGAGAGCAATAATGAAGGTGGATACAGGTTGGTGAGAAAGTCTACCCCACATAGTTAGTAAGGTTTGGGATAATTGCAATCATTATGGGGGAGATGTATGAGTACTTCATTCTTCCATTATAAGGGAAATAATTTATCATTCCAACTCTCTCATTGTTATCCATTCTCATTCATGAATACATGCTCTCCAATCCTCATGTTTCATTCTCCATTATTACCCACAAACCAAAATTCTAAAGGTGACGAAAAATCCATGTTGTAGAAGAAGGAATCATAGACCTTGGATGATAGATAGATGGTTGTAAGTGAGCATAAAGGTTGGGCTAGCTAGGAACCCTTCACCCACTATGTCTTTAGTGCTCATTGGATGCTTTACAGCCAAATTTATTATTGTAGGTTAATCCAAAAAAACATTTAGCAAATTGGTTTATTTCTGCCTACACTATAGATAATTGGAAAAGAATAATATCCTGAAAAGACAATTGAGAAAATAAATCAAAAATATCTTCCTTGTGTTGTGTAGGGTAGATGAGAGTACCATTTTTGTTTGATGGTTGGATGAGGTGCCCGAAGTGGTCTACATTGTGTATATTAGTTGCACCATGAGAGAAATTGGGTTGGGTTGAGTAAGCTAAAAGTATGGATCTTGTTTCTTTCACCATGTTGGCCTAGTAGCCCAACTTGGGGTTGGAATTTGCACTAGATGCCTACAATTGGGTGGAAAATTGTTCATATGTAGTGAATTTCTTGGACTATATTCTGTTAAAATACAAGTGTTCTATCCAAGTTTGAATTTATGCAATCTAAATGTCATGTATGTTATGAGATTAAATCTATTGTGCATGATATGTGTGTGAATTTATGTAATTAGGAGCAAGGGTAGTTGTCTCCATAAATTCATTGCATGTAATTAAATAATTATGGGACTCCATGGGAGACATTCTTTATTAGAATTATGGTGAAATGGTCTCTTGAGGGTCGAAATTACAATGACCTTAATGGCTAACCACTCTAGAGCTAGGAGTACAAGACAAGGATTCCACACCTTACCTAGATTGGGACCTCTATTAATGTCTCTAAGGTTAGGTCAAATCCTGACATCCATGGCTTCATGAAGAGCTTGATTTGTCCATGAAACAAGAGTTCTTACTAACAAATCATTCTAAATTTATTTTGGTGTTTGTCTTGTATCAAATAACCAAAACAAAAGACAAAAACTTTTCAAACATATGTACCAATAACACATCCTCCATAAAATAGCTTCATTAATATGTAATTTCTTAGTCCATGATTAAATATATTTCATTATTCACCATGAGACATTCCCATGTTTAATCAAGCAATCTATTTCACCTTGAATGATTCAAGCTCACGCTTCAAGATTAGAGCAGTTTGTCATGTTAAAATGAAAAACATAGTAAAGGCATTCTCTAGTTGAGGGAAAATATTCAAACCCAAACTAGCAATGCACTTAATGCAGATTCCATTTATAACCATGAAATCAAAGCTCGGGGAACATAAAGGATAAATGATAACCACTTTCTAATTTGTTAAATGATCCTTCAACCTTTACCATGGCCATAAATAAATGTTTTACATAAATTATATAAGCCTAAGCCTAATACTTACATGAAACAAAACACTTTGAAGTGAAGCATCAACTATGACTAACTAAAAAATGGGTATCACAAGATAGCATGTTTTCCTCTCCATTCCTTTACTCTTCAAATTTGATGATGTTGAAAGGAATCAAAACCTCGAATAGCTCACATATATATTACCAATATTAAAATATCCACCATTATTAATCATAGATAAAATTCATTTTCATCACCCTGATGGGGTGTTAAATGAGTCACAAGTGGCTCTCCATGCACGAGCTCGATATAATAGGCCAAGGTCTAAGGTTCTAAGGCATATAAAAATTTTGAKTGTGAGGGACATTGTCATGACGATGCATGAACCATGAGTTAGAGAGGAATATTATGTCTTTTTTGATGCGTAGGTTCGACAATTATRAATTGGAAGCGATGGGATTGCAGGAAATCATACCACAATGTGGGTGCAGAGGTTCCAACCAAGATGAACGAGTGTTTTTTTTTTTTTTTTATGGTAGATAGAAACWATAAGTTAATTGTTTTCCCAATCAGATCCTAGGATGGCCATTATGTTAGATACAATCTAAGTGTAATTTCTCTACAACTCAAGGGTTCCAAAGTTGAGGTTTCTAGTGGGGGTTTTAGTTCATTAGAGGTGGGGTTACTACAATGGTGTGGGTTTTAGTTCATTAGAGGTGGGGTTACTACAATGGTGTGGGTCATCTTAGATGTGGACTCTTAAAGACTGGGTTGGTTGCTTTGGTTGGAGGGAAGGGTGTTTTTCTTGGAGGCTCATTTGGTAGTCTAATCCTAGAGGCAATGGTGCAATTAGTAACATCTGTCACAGTGGCAGTCGATACTCAGGGGATTCTCTCCATGGGAGTGGAGGTTCTAGGTCACGAAGTAAGGCACATAGGACATACATTTCTTCGATCAAGGACAGTTTGAGCCACATGGTGAATTATGTTGGTGAGGAAGTTCTATAATTGAGTTCTCAAGGATGGATAAGATGGTATAGGAAGACTTGTCAACCGAAGTGTGGGATGAAAACCAGGACCCCCATGACTAGAGTTGAGCAAGTGGCAAGAAGAGCCAAGAAGACCTATAAATTAATGTTCTCAATGAAACTAAAAGAGGAAGTAAATGTGGTTGAGCGAGTAGTCTTGGAAAAAATAAAAAGGGTCGCACAGGAGCAAATAGAAAAATAATTTGATGGCTGGTTCTTTACCCATGGCTTCTCAAGAAACAGGGATACTAAGATTTTTAGGGCACCTAAATAATATTGGCTCACAAAAGTGCTCATTTCCCAAGTGTTCGTTCAAAGAGTAGGGGACCCAATATTTGAATCCAAATTTGAGATGGTTTGTAGACTAGTGTTTGGCATCAATATTGAGATGGCAAACAAATAAAGAAAAATAAATTGGCAACACTAGGGGCCCAGGGACTTCTCAAGAAACATCTACAAATATATTCAATATTGATATAGAGACTAAATCAAATGCATATTAGGACACAAGCCAAGTATTCAAGGTTCATATGCCTCTTTACTTTACTGTTGTTCATTTATAGTCTCTTGTGCCAAAATTAGTCTTGTTTCCATGGGCTAGTCAGCGTTTAGTTTTACCATCCATGAGTTATAGTAATAGTTTATATGCAACTATGATTACCCAAAATAGATATATTTATAGTGTTAAAAATTATTATGAACTTTGTAGACTGTTCTAAAACTCTCTAACCCGATTTCCTTTTTGGCAGGCTCAAAAAGCTTTGAGTATAATTTTTTTTTTTAACCATGACTGTAATTTTATTTTTAACCTTACTTAAAAAAACATTCATTTTCATATTCTTATTTTATATAGTTTATATATTATTATCAAATTCAAATGTGAACGATAATTAAACATATAAAGGTGATATTCTCCATGAGTATTGAGTTGATGAATAGATTAATTAATCATGTTCAGTCTTTATTTCATATAACTTAATAATTTAATTTTTTATTTTTAATAAAGTAGTTAGTAATTTTTATATAAATTTTAAAATATTATTTGAATATTGTATTTATCATTTTTCTAATTAAGTTTTTTAATTAAATTATTTCATTTTTGTTGGAACGTATGAATAGAGATAAGCGTGAATTGCATTTTTCATTAATATGATACAGATATAAATATATGTAGATGATCTTTGGATTCATCTTCCAAGAGGTCTCTTAGACTCTTAATGATTGTTACACTATCACTTGACGTTTCACATTCCTTCAAGTGACTAATACCATAACCCTATTGGATTATGTTTCCAAAAGGGTTTATGTGAGTCTAAGAAGAGAGTTGAAATCTAGAAGTGAGCAACTGAAATATGGAGGTAGACAACTACCAATGGTTGAATGTACTCTTTGAATTTGGTGGTTTGGGGATGACTACAAACCAAAAGGCTAGCAAAAGTTGATGTTTTCTACTAAATAGTGATGGTGGTTTAAGGAAGACCACAAACCAATCTGATGGTTTACAGATGACCACAAACTCTAGAACTTGGCTCTAGGGCTCAATGGTTCCCACAACATTTCCTAAGTTAGCTAGAAGTTGGAAGCTAATATCTTCTACTAATTGGAAGTGCTCTTGAATGTTAGTTTAAAGATGACCATAAATTGTTCTTCAACGGAAATTGAATGTCTTCTACTACATGGAGGTTTAAGGAAACCACTAACCATTCTCTAGCAAAACTTGTAATTCTTCTACTAAGTGGTGGTTTAAGGAAAACCACTAACCAATCTGGTGGTTTTGGATGACCACAAACCTAATCAGACTCGCTTGTTACTACTTTATTGATAGGACTTCGAATATTGAAGTCTGATTTTCACTCATTGATGTTTTCCCCCTGTTAGGGACAAGGTAAGAAGACAAAAATGTTTCCACTATAAGATGTGTCAATACTTGAGAATTAATTTATCGGTATGACTGATATATATTCTTGATTGTTGATGACCATTGCCAAGAATTTTTCCACCCATAGTGGTTATTTTGTTGGTTGTGGAGCCTGATTATATTCCTGATTCAGAGGTCTTTCTTTTCATCCATGTTTATACCCCATGAAGACTGTACACCCCCCCATGCAAAGGGATTGCAAGGGAGGCTTTCCCCTCCTGCAGGATCCAGGGGCAAGCGGTCCCCCGGCGAGGGTTTAGGAGAAAATCCCGCGAAGGAAAAATTGTCTTGTAAATGTATATTGTAATTTCATAGTAAATACACATTGTTCATTGTAAGGTCACAGATCTAACGGTAGAAGTTATGTTAGGATTTTTTTCCCTAGAAGGAAACCCTCTTTTCTTGAGGGAATTGTATTGTGACTATGCATTATTGTGATTATTGTATTATGAGAGAGGATATTGTGAGAGAAAGAAGAGGACGTTACAACAGGTGTGTTGTAGGTTGGATCCCTTCATTTGATGGATAATAATAAAGGAAGGACTTGGAAATTTATCTGGTGGACATATCCCACACTGGGTGAACCACGTATATCTATGTCTCTATTTTATTGTGTATACTATATGTTTTATTTCCACATTTGTATTATTTTATTGATCCACAATTCTGCTTTTCTAACAATTGGTATCAGAGCGAAAGGTAACTCACATGAAAAGAGGGTTCCTGGTTCGAGTGGGAGAAATGGCAGAAGATGGAAAGTTTAGGGTCGAGAAATTTAACAACCAAAACTGTCAATTATGGAAGATGTAGATGGAATATTATTTATATCAGAAGGATATATTCCTACAATTGGGTGGAATAGAAAAGAATTCGACGGCCATGAAGGACGAAGAGTGGAAGGTTCTTGAAAGAAAGGCACTAGGAACAATACGATTGATCTTGGTAGAGTCGGTGGCTTTCAATATGTCGAAAGAAAAGACAATGAAGGAACTTATGGACGCATTGGATAAACTGTATGAAAAAACCTCAACATCCAATAAGGTATTTCTAATGAGGAGATTATTTAGTATGAATATGTCAGAAGGTGGATCTATTGCAGATCATTTAAATGAATTTAATACAATTACTAATTAGCTAAGTTCTGTAAAAGTGGACTTTGATTATGAGGTTGGGGATCTTCTAATCTTGTGTTCATTGCCAGAAATATGGAATGGCTTGGTCATTGTTGTAAGTAACTCTGTCTCTGGTTCAAACACTTTAAAATTTTATGATGTCATTGGTGTTATCCTTAGTGGGGAAATGTGATGGAAAATCATAGGTGAGACATTAGGTAATGCGTTAAACATAGATAATAGGGGAAGACAAAAGGATAGAGAAAAGGGCTCAGGGAACCACAGGAATTATAGGAAGGGAAGATCCAAATCTAGACTGGGAAATATAGAGTGTTGTAATTGTGGGAAGAAACGGCATCTGAAGAAAGACTGCAGAGCTCCAAAGAAACAAAGAGATGGACAACAGGAGAAATATCAGGAAGAAAATGTAACAGGTGATGTGTTACAAGATGCGTTGATTCTTTCTATAGATAATATTTATGAGTCTTGGGTAGTAGATTTAGGGGCTTCATTTCATGCCACACCTCATAGGAAACATTTTCTATTTTATGTTCAAGGTGATTTTGGACAAGTTCATTTCGGTGATGATGCACCATGCAAAATTGTTTGAATGGGAAAGGTAAAAATAAAGCAAAGGAATGGAAACCAATGGTCGTTGAAAGAGGTAATACATGTTCTAGATCTAATGAAAAATATAATTTCAATAGGGTAGTTGGCAAGTGAAGGTTGTATATCTATATTTACAGATAAGACGTGGAAGGTCACCAAAGGATCGTTGGTGATAGAAAAAGGAGAGAAGGTATGTACATTGTATTTATGTAATGGTAATACTGATTCTTCTATCTCTTTAGATTCTAAAGGAGTGGATACAACATTGTTCCATCATAGGCTTGGACACATGAGTGAGAAGGGGATGCAGATACTTCACAAAATAAAACTTTTACCACATCTTAAACAAATTGATTTGGATTTCTGTGAGCATTGCGTTTATGGAAAACAGAAGAGAGTCGGATTTCTCATAGTCATAAAAGAAAAGAAGAGTGAAAGGTTAGAGCTTATGCATACAGATGTATGGGGACCAAATCAAGTATCATCTCTTGGTGGCTCCCATTATTATGTTAATTTTATTGATGATGCAACTAGAAAAACTTGGGTTTATTGCATTCAATAAAAATCTGATGTTTTTTATACTTTTAAGAAATGGAAATCTTTGGTTGAGAATGAGACAAGAAAAAGGTTGAAGTGTCTCAGATTAGACAATGGAGGTGAATATTGCAGCAAGGAGTTTGATGATTATTGTTCATACCATGGGATTCATAGAGAGAAAATAGGTGTAGGAACACCACAAGAAAATGGTGTGTCAGAAAGGATGAACAGGAAAATCATGGAGCGTGCAAGGAATATGAGATTGCATGTTGGGTTTCCCTTACAGTTTTGGGCAGATGTTGTAAATATTGTTGTTTACTTAATAAACATAGGACCTTCAATCTCTTTGGATGGTGGAATTCCAGAGGAGGCATGGACAGGTAAAAGGGTAAACTATTATTTTTTGAATACTTTTAGTTGTGAAGCATTTGTCCATATTGATAAAGAAAATAGAACAAATCTTGAGGCAAAATACAAGAACTGTACCTTTATTGGATACGGTGTTAATGATTTTGTTTTTCGTTTATGGGATTATGAAAATCACAAAATCATTAGGAATATAGATTTCATATTCAATGAGAAGGTCATGTACAAAGATCAGTTGCAGGGAAAGAAACAGGAAAAAGAAAAACCAGAATACACAATGCTTGATGAGATCACTGAAAAATCAATTCCAAAAGGAACCATAAAATCAAAATGTACAACAAGAGGATCAGCATGTACCTCAAACTCCTAAAAGTGTTGTTAGAAGATCTACCAGGTTAAGTAGACCCACTGAACAATACTATCCTTCATTTTATTATTTATTGTTGACTGATTATGGTGAACCATAATGTTATGAAGAGGAAATGTAGGTAGACACTAAAAAGAAGTGGGAGCAAGGCATGAAAAACGAAATGGATTCCTTGGTAAATAACCAAACTTGGGACTTGGTTCAGTTTCATGTAGGAAAAAGAGTATTGAAGAATAAATGGGTTTACAAGTTGAAGGAAGAAGATGAAGGAAAAAAGCGGTACAAGGATAGAATTGTTGCAAAGGGGTTTGCACAAAATAAAGGTATAGATTTTGATGAAATATTTTCTCTTGTTGTTAAAATGACTTCAATTAGGACTATTTTTAGTCTTGTGGTAGTAGAAGAATTTCGTCTTGAACAGTTAGATGTAAAAACAGTTTTTCTCCATGGGGCTTTAGAGGAAGATATTTATATGCAGTAGCCACAAGGGTATGAGGTCAAAGGGAAGGAGAATTTGGTATGCAGGTTGAAGAAGAGCATGTATGGCCTAAATCAAGCTCCAAGGAAGTGGTATTTTAAGTTTGATAGGCTTATTCCAGAGCAAGGTTATAGTAAATGTCATTTTGATCACTGTGTTTATTTTAAAAGGCTAGAAAATGGAAG
>JZKD02S1673854.1:273188-291630 GCA_000966675.3 Picea glauca
CCCAGCTCATCAATGGAAATGGTGTCATGGAACATATCGCATCCATAATATATGCGGACATGAAAAATGAGGACGGCCTCCCACTTGCCTTCTTCTCCCGATACTCTGTGACCCGGTTGGCCAAACTATCCGAGAGTATCTTTTCCCAATTAAACGAGCAACCTTCTGCGACCCAAAACATCAGAGGCACCCACGCAATGAAAAAATGCGATGTGTCCTCCCTCCCAAATAGTCGGCATGTCATCATTGCCACATACTTATATTGTGGCTCCAGCGAAGCGATTGAATAAACACCCTAGTCATTTGCTCTAAATTTCGCGGAGCGCGAAACCCAATCCTTTATCAAATCGAGCATGGTTTTATCATATTCTGTGCACTCCTTTTCTTTGAACTTCTCCAGGAATTCAGCATCATATGTGTACTCAGATGTCATCGGAAGCTTATACATGGTTTGGATATGTTCTGGTCTAAAAGTCCCGACCGTGACCCGTTGCTGGTTCATGATAGTTCTAGTGGGTAGGTCTATGTGATCCAACGTCCATCGGATCATGTCATAATATGGGAGCAACCGTGGTCTGGTTGCTACCCTGTGCATTCTGGATTGGACAACTATCTTGTATTTAGTGTTCAGGTCATCATTTTCATTGTCGTCTGAGTCTGAATAGTTCACCAATTCTGATTGCAAAATGTCTGAAACAAATGACCAGCTGGGGACCGAGTCACACTCCGGGGCAAAGTGTCGGAGACATTGTCTGAGCCTTGTCCTGTGACCTCGAAATTTGCCTTTACTGCTTTCCGTGGAGCCATAGTCGAAGCTTGTGTTTTTTCCCTTCTACGATAGAACTGCGTATACATGCAAAAATTAGTTCACCCAGAAATGACGAGCTCTGCGTGTTTATGAAAATGTGTTCGTTATAATAAAATGAAACTCTTATATATATTTGAAAATTCGGTACTTTTCGAAATAAACCTGTCAAATCGTAATTAGAAACAAATTTATTGCATAAAATCTGATCTTATATGCGTGGATTTACCCTACTTCTCCATAAATGTCATCAATTTCTGGCGGTTTGACAGTCAGTCGAAGTATGGAGAGCAAATGGCTACCTCGGGAAACATGCAAGCCTCGAGGCACAGGATATATCTTACTTTATCTTAAATTATCAAATCTTACCAATGTTAATCAATTTCTAGTTGTTCGCTACATCATGG
Organism: Picea glauca; assembly: GCA_000966675.3. NCBI lineage: Eukaryota > Viridiplantae > Streptophyta > Pinopsida > Pinales > Pinaceae > Picea > Picea glauca. Next base: position 274,401 of record JZKD02S1673854.1, read on the forward strand.
ATTTTCTTTTAACATTTTGAGTCTCCAACTCACGAGATTGCGAGGACCGACTTTGACTTAATTAACGGTAATCGCGATTTGGGGCATAATTAATTTTATGATCATTTTATTCGCCATATCGTAACTCGGAACCTCAAAGACAAGTTTCTGGAAGATTAGTATGCCAAGTTGTGAAACCACGAGATGGCGATACTTAAGACTCAATTAAGGGGAAGAGAAACTTGGATTAGGCGATTAGTTAATCAGGTTATAATCACATTGTGCCTTCGTGAGTCAGGGTTTAGAAGCTAGAAACTTCGAAAAAGATAGCACCGAGTGGTGAAAGGACGAGAACAACTTTTACCATGGTTATCTTTTTGCCTTTGATCCTTGACATGGGTTATCCAGAAAGGATTTCGTGTTCTCGTCTCTCGGGGCTGTAAAAATAAGATTTCATACTTGGCGAACGCCGAGGCGCGAAAACCCCGACGACGTATAATCATGAGTTAAATATTTTACCTTGGTTACTGTCTCGAGTGAAGATTTAAATGACTTCGTCGTTTCGCGACTCGGGACGTGCGAACTCATGGATTATAATATCCAACTTGCGAGATCCCGAAGTAAAAAAAAAAGGAGTAAACATTCTTACGAAAGTGGACTTGTTTAGAGAGTAGAAAAAGTATCGCTGCCTACGTGACAAGGTTTCGGAGGTCTCATCATCCCGGCAGGAACAAGAAAATCAACTTTAGATTTCAAGTATCAAATTGAAAATTGTGATAGGCCAAAAAACAAAGGCGGCTCCAACACAATCAACGATCATGTCGATGCAATCTTTGACCGACAAAACTCTTGTTTTTTTGGGTGATGCACCTCTTGACCTTGTTGTCTCACATCTTATTCAACCAATGGTCGAGGAAGTGGTCGTATCGATGCAATATTCGATCGACCCCACTCTTCTCTCAGAGAGTGACAAGTCTAAGGAAGCAGTCGTGCCAATGCAATTTTTGGTCGATCCCACTCTTCTAGTTGTTGTTCTATACCTTCTATGCCATGTCCTTAGCATTTCTATTACTTCACCTTCTGAACAAAGGAGAGTTTTACTCTTCCCTAGTTCTCTCCCTCCAATTCTTGACGAGGTTCCCTTTGATTGGGATGGTCTTGTGGGGTATTCAATGCCTCTGCCTATTTCTTTTCCAGGAAAATACATTATCTGATATAACATGGAGACGATAACCTTCGTTAGCACTTTTACCTCCTTGACTTAGAGATCTTTGGGTTTTCCCAAGCTTGTGTCGGTTCTTCGTAAGATACCGACATTCCACAGAAGATCGGTGCGGGAGCCTTGGCCTCCCCTATGCCTTGCCGCCTAGAATCTTCCAAACGAGTCTTAGTTAAGCTCTTTTCTGACTCGTCTAAAAATTGAAAATATCACCGAGTGATTTGTCCCTTTCACACTCATTAAAGTTGGACTTGAAAGGTCATGAGTCTTAGTTAAGCTCTTTTCCGACTCGCTATCAAAAATAGAAAAGATTGTCGAGTGAACTTGTCTTTTTCACACTCGTAAATTGGATTTGAAAAGACGTCTATTTGGCACAAGTTTACCCATTTTTCACACCAAGTAGACAAAAAGATATAAAAAAGGACATTTTTTGGCGTTAAGTTGTGATTGCATCGCATGCCCTCGCTTGCAATATTGAGCCTTTATCCGGTTCTCGCTTTGTGTTATAAATCGTTTCCTAAGCAGTTTGCATTCTCAACCAAGCAGAGCCTTGTTTATATCCTTCACAATTTGACACCCTATACCCTGGAGGGAACATCACCCTGAGTGTCCATATCCTGCATGCATTTCCTTGCATTAATCATAGGTACGTTCAACTGTTAGAACTAGTTTTTCTTACTTGCGACACTCATTCCCTCCTCTGTATCATAGCATTCATTTCTTATGAAAAAACAAAAAAAGACAAGCGGGAAGGGAGTATTATATTGTAATTGGCAGTAGTCATGTCACCTTTGAATAGAGCACAAAGTTATTGAGTCCTTGTGTCATCATAATTTTGGGTTTAGCATGGCCTTGGGAAGCTGATCTCACTACAGAGTTTTCTCTATCGACTAGTTACTCTTCCAGTCTCTATAGAGAACGTTATTGATGCCTCCTGCATCTAATTGTCACATCATTGAGTCTATGCTACCAGAGTCCACCACACATCTCATGCTCTTGTTCAAAGGAATTCTATCAACCTGTGTCGACCACTCCTCAGAAATCTTGACTTTGCATGTCGGCCATACCCTCAGTTTGTCTCAGAATCACATGATACTTTGGTCTTATCATGCACCCTAGCCCTACTTTCATCATTAGTAGGTCACCTTGAACCCAGCAATCGACACTTCATCATTGGTCGTTAACTGGGTGGTTTCCCTTGTGTTCGACGACAAGACATCTATTCACACTTTGGGATTCGTGCAGTGTCTTGGATTCCATTATCCTTATTGGTGGTTTCCTCACCTTTGTTAGCATTTTTTCATCATTGGTTGCTATTCAAAGGGTCTTTTTCGTGTACCACTTGCATTTGACACTCGCAAAATACGCACAGGGTCGTTGGTTCGTGAACATGTTCTTCGTCCAATCTCCACCAAATCATGAAGCTCCTGCTTTTTTCCTCATGCTGACTGATGAGAGATGCTTCAATGCTCTCCTTTTAGTGGGTCTCTTTCCATCGACTTCAGCTCATTTATTCTGGATATGGGACCTAAAGTTTTATGAGTACCTTGATGCTTGTAGTCATTAGTGGCAAGCTCTCTCTCCATTGACAGATGGGAATACATCAATGTCTCCCGATCAATGGATTTCTCAAGCATTCGACATCAACTCCTTTATTCACACTTGTAGAAATGTACTCAGTGCCTTGATACCTACTTTCATTATTGGTAGTTTGTCTCGCGTTTGTTAATGGTATACCTCAATGACTGGTAATCAAACGATGTCTCATCGTGTTCAACCTCAACTCATTTATTCACATGATGTAGACTTGCACCCTTGGGGGATAGTGTAGAAGACTTGAAGACATCACTATGTGGCCGTAGCTTTCTTGAGTTGTTGCTTCCCCTTCATTGGACCAATACCTATTTGACTTCAGTGATCATGGGAGATCAGATTGTACTCCGTGGTATACAAATATCTTCAGATTGATTTTGAGAATGGTTTCACTGGGCCTTATTCATGACTATGACAGCTTTTGGCATGTAACCGCATTTGTATTTTCCTATTCATGGCCATGAACACTTGTTTGGTATATTTTCCACATGGATCTACATTGTATTCTTGGCAACCATGTATGCAAAGTCAGTACATAATGTAATGAGTAATTGAGTTCGTCTAGTTGGTTGTCTACCACTCCACTTCTGTGTTATTTATAATGTATTTCGGCCATCGGAGATACTCCTCTGATCTCACACATTAGGGGGCATTTTCTATACCAATATTTGCCTCACCATTGCTATCTTGCACAGAGGGCCTTTTTCCATTTCCCTATGCATACTTATCATCCCTTTTTGATGAATCTAGAGCTAAAATATATACATTTTTTCACATATACGCTCCCTATCATTTATACAAGATGTGTATACGTTGTCTTCTCCACTACAACCCACATACATCGGGATTTGTGCCAAAAAATAAAAAATGAGGTCGGGTTTCCATGTCACGATAGAAGATATTTGATCCTTGGCCTTCCATATACTGGAAACGTTCTGACTCGGCCCTTCAGTTGCATTATGAAGGCTATAAGAGCACAATTTTGAGCTATGGATAAAAAAAAGGAGAAAGCATTCAACTTTGAGAGTAAAGTTACTCTAGATAAATTACTTCATATTGAGTCTACATCCCTTTGTCCCTCAAGTCTGAACACAGTGTTCATCCCCCAAGCTCTTTCCCTATTGCTGAGAGGACCTCATTGCCTCTTTCCTATGAGCTTGCATTTGGTGGAGGATTGAAGTGGTGGAGACCCAGTTGGAAGGAACTTGGTTTCTTGGTTTCTAACCATGTCGACATGGAAGTCTATAATGTTGTCACTTCTGCTGATCAATTATTAATAGAAATACTCCTTTCCCGTCCTATTGGTATCTTGAAAATATATGATTATTATCCATGGGCGTGTTTGTAATGTTTATTAATGGATTATGCTATCTGATGTGATAACCCTTTTGTATCATCACTATGTACTTGCTCTGCTTGTTTGTTAAGAACTTCTTGCAGGTATAAAGCTTTGGGTCAAAGTGCTCAACGGTGGAACATCATCAAATGTTGGATCAAGGTAGGCCTCTTTCTTATATTGCACATTAGTCTATATAGCATATGTTGGAATTAAGTTGATTTCTGCAGTCATACCTATCTGTTGTGGTTTACCCTTGGCCATAGAGAGTTTTTCCCTGGTAACAGTCGCTCTATGAAAWGKTCGACTGCCAATGTTAAGGTTTACTGGAATATGGTCAGAAGGGGTAACCAGTTRTAGGTTAAAGATGTTATGAAATGAAGATTTTCCTGGGGATATTTGCTCGAAATTTGATGAGAAATTGTTGGATTTGTAGATTTAAGTGATTATTTCTATAAAATCCAAGTGCCTTGGGAGTTTTTCAGCATGTTGAATCCATTTCTACGTTCAAAAATGGATTCTGAACAACAAAAAATAGTGATTCATATAAATTTATATAGTCGGATTTCGGCAAAAAAAAACATTTCATAGAATAGGTAGCCAACGCCATTTTGAAATGGTCGTATCATCTCTAACACCAAAGTGTGTGCCCGGAACCGATTGGTAAGTGGAGGATAATAGAAAGTCATGTTTATGCACATAGAATGAGGCATTTTTTAACAAACTGAGGTTAAATGCTATGGACAACTACTATAGTTAATTTCAGGTCTAACATAATTATGTTTCCAACCATTTTGAAAATAAGTACTTTATATATAATAAAAAAATTAATTAAATATATGATTTATTTATTGTAAGTTTACTTGTGAAAATTATATTTTTTCACTTTTTCTCTAAAATATTTGTTTTAATTTCATATTTCTTTTCCTTTCTAAGATATTCTTAGAATTAATTCATATAATTGTTTTTTACTCTTTTTTTCCCTTTGAAATGTCGTTTAGTTTCTAGTTTGTTTAAATTTATATGATTTATGTGCTTTAATTATGAATAAATGGTTTTTGACTTTGTTTTTTTCCCTTTGAAATGTTGTTTAGTTTCTAGTTTATTTAAATTTATATGATTTATGATTTAAATTATTTATGTGCTTTAATTGTGAATAAATTATAAATTGTATTTGACTCTTTTTTTTCCCTTTGAAATGTTATTTAGTTTCTAGTTCATTGAATGATAATTGTGTAGTATTGTACATTCTCATTTGAAATGAGATAATGATGATCATTCTTGTTAAATCATATGTTGTTTATTTTTAAGTAAGAATAGTTATACATATGAATGTGCTTACACTTATAGATAATTGTGTAGTTTGTAAATTAATGTATAATTTTATAGTTTGTATATAAATATTAAAATATTTTAGATAATATTATTTTTTTATTTTTATTTTATATTATTATTATATAATAAAAATTATATATATATATATATATATATATATAAATTAAATAGATTTTTTTAATGAAGAAAAATTTATAAAAAAATTGAAGGGATGCTTTTACATAATCATGGATGGTATTCTTAATAAATCTATCTATGTAGACTAATGTGTTTCATTTATAAGGATTTAAACTGGAATCTATTGGAAAAACTAGCTAAATACCCTACAACATTAATGGCCAAATAAGTTAATGAAGTGAGATAGAAAATGGACCAACTCAATTTTTCTCGAGAGTTTATTTTTTCAACCATGCAAAGTTCCACCTTGATACACTCATTTTTTGAAATACCAATGATTTAGTTCTTCTTAAAATGAGTTAATATCCTCAAAGAAAAAGTTCAATGGTCAATGGAACTATAACTTCCTAAAATTCCTATCAAATTTGGGGAAGAATTTCAATTAAAAAGCAGTGGATTTTATCCACTTATTAAAGCACCAATCCCTTAAGTTTCATAAAATAGAGTAATTATTAACAAATATTCATTGAACGGAGTAATTATTGTCATGAAATAAAATCTCATTATCCTAGAAAGATATGTTAATATAGTAATGATTGACTATGATGATGATGATGGCTACTAACATCCACATTGTTTTATTGGGTTTTAAATAAAATGATAAGGAATTATTTGATTTGCTTTAGAATTGTATTTGTGTGTTCAAAAAACTTTAAGAGAAGCATTCCTAAAGCACCATTGTTATGATGAGTTAAAAGATTAAGAAGGTGGGTATTGAAACAAATATTTTGAAATTGAGATTTAATGTGGGTATATGCTTAACAATTTAAGAGAAAGTGTTTTTCATCTTCAACCCCCTTTGTGCCACAGAGATGACAAATTATTTTGACCCACTCAAACCAAAATTGTTTTATTGGACCTTAAAAAAAGGATAAGGAATTATTTGATTTGCTTTAGAATTTTATTTTTGTGCTCAAAAATATTTAAGAGAAACATTCCTAAAGGACAATTGTTATGATGAGTTAAAAGATTAGGAAAGTCAGTATTGTAACAAATATATGCTTAACAATTTAAGAGAAAGTGATTTTCATCTTCTACCCTCTTTGTATCACAAAGATGACAAATTCTTTTGACCCGTGGTGTTTTAAGAATTGTTCAATGCCTTGTTTCACTATGGGGCTTGTGAAAGTTTGTTCTTATTTTAACAATGTTGATTTTATTAGAGTTGATTACTTCCTTGTAATATCTTAATTTTCTCTTATCCTCTAATTCTTTATCGTCCCACAATTTCCCCTTAAATTTAGATGTAATAGAATTTTTAATATTATCATTATTCTACAAAGTGACATCTTCCTCAATATCCAATTATTTAACCAAGACTTGGCATCTTTATGCCAACCCCACTTGAGTCCCAAGTGTTTTTGGTTGGATTTTAAATCAACTTTAACAAGTCTTTTGTCTTCCATGTTATTTATTGTGTTCTTGTACATTAAGAACATCATCATAGCAATGTGCTCATGAATAGAATAAGATAGGGTGTATTGGCTTCAATCTTAAAATTATAAGTTATAAAATGTTTTAATAACAATAATCTAATTTTAAGGTCACTGTCAAGCAAGACATCAAATTGGTGTAGGATACCCCTTGTTTGTGGGACAAGGGACCTCCTACACTCAGTGATTTGACTACTAAATTCTACCGAAATATACATACCCTACCCCCTCTTAATTTAAACTTGTAACCTCTTAAAAAGAAACACATATTCTCTTTTATAATTTTCTAAAAATATTACAACCTTAAAATTATTTCATTATATAAAAATAATATTAAATATTAAAATAACAGTATTAATAAATAAATTATATTAAAATAATTATTAAATATTAAAATAACATTATTTATATTTATTATGATTACTAGTTAATAATAACCGTATTTAGACATCTCAAGTGATATTTTCAAGGACATGGAATAACATAAAATAATTATTGAAACATCAGAACATGTTAAATATTAAAAGAACACTATTAATAAATAAATTATATAAAAATAATTATTCAATATTAAAATAACATTATTTATATTCATTATGATTAATAGTTAATAATAACCATATTTAGACGTATCATGTTATATTTTCAAGTGCATTGAATAACGTAAAATAATTATCGATACATCAAGCATGTGATGCCCATGTTGAATATGAAAATGTTGTGATAATTTGTGACACGTCACATATAATAATTAACATAACCCAACCTTATATTACTTGCATGGAACAACAATATCAAGATTTAACAATGTTGAAAGATCATTAGTGTCTCATTGGGTGGGTCCATGGAAGATATAATTTAAGCCAAAGCATAGACATTGGGTACACTATGTCTTGTGATATGATTATGAAATCGAAAGATCCAATAATTAATGGATGCAAATGGGCATGGGATAAGTGAGATAAGGGGTACGAAGGAGACGATGATGCGATAAAGACAATATGACTTTATGATATATTTGTTCCTCTCATAAGAATCCACGGTGACTTTTTTTGCGTATCATTATTTTCCACCCATCAAGAAAAGGAAGGCATGATTGAAGGGAGGCGTGATTGGGCAATTTAAATATTTTTTTCAAAATATATATGGAAGGTTGTTAAATCTTATCATAATTTAACTATCATATTTTTTAAATGGACGATTGAGAATGTCGAAGTAATTAACGGAGGTTTTCATATTAATGTTGTTAATTGGAATTGTGATTAAAATTATCTTATTTGATGTTGGTCCAATATTTTGATGATGACCTCTTACAATAATTCTCAAATTAGTGAAAAGATTGTAATTGTAAAATTTAAAAAGAGAGAGTGTAAATCTTCATCTTACTTAGAGGTAATATAATTTAATTTATAAATTACTTCTAAGTAAATCATAATTTATTAATCATTAAATTACACTTCATTTAACTTTTTTCTCTCTAATTTCTCTTTATACTTAATAAATAAATAAAATAAAAATTTCTTAAATCAATAAAGTATAGTGACTTAAATTTATTAATTATTAATCTACACTTCATGTAATTTATTTCTTTCTCATTAATCTTCATACTTAATAAATTAAAATACAACTTTATAATTATCTAACAAAATATTGTTTTTTTAAAGCTAAAAATAGAGTCTTTATATTTCTATATATATAAACAATAAAATAGAGACAAGCTAATGGGGTCTTCCAAAAAGGAAACCAGACCCCCATCAAACAAAATTAACAAGTCCATAGACAATCAACCAGAAATAATAGCCAAACCGACGACAAGGTACAAGTTTGGTGAGGGTATGCCAAAACAGAATCCAAAACCCTCATCATAGACAATGCGTCCAAACGTTTTAGAGACCCAACTAACCATATACATAATTGTTCAAAAAGAGACCAGTCTAAACTCCTGAAGGCAAATACGACTGAACCAGCTAGACCCATCCAAAGGTAAAACAACAAAGCAAAAGGAGAGCAGAGCGGAATCTGAAGATTCAAGCTCCAAATTTGTCTGGAGTTTCGAGATGATCTTCTGCCTTCTTGACTTCCCCAACAACAACATGAGACAATGCTTCATCCTTAACATGAATGGGGCACTCATGCGATCTTGGGGGAATTGGATTCATGGACAAGCTCATGGAGTTGTCTTGGTTTCGAGTCGCATTTTTAACTCGAAATTAACAAAATATTGTTAAGTTGCATAATAAAATAGAAATAAAAATCTCAATATGTAAAATATGTTAATATCTAACAAAATAGAAAATCCAAGACATACACATCGGATTTTAATAAAAGAGATAGTAATATTCTTTACTACAATTCACAACCTATCAAATTGCTATAGTGAACTTATCATATATATTCACATTATTCTAAAGATTTGGAGTGAAACTCATCATTCTATTATATCCTCCATAACACATACTTCAATTTTCATGTAATTCATCTTGATTCATGAGTTTGAGGGGACTTATAACATGGTCGATATAACAATAATGAAAATAGGTTAAAAAACAAAATTAAGGATTTATGTGGGGCATGAGAGTGGTCATAGAAACATAATATTATTATATTCAATCGTACACATATAATTAAAACTATATTTTATAAAGCTTTTTAAAATCATGAGATTCTCAAATTCTTCCCAATTATTAAAGATGAGCTATGGAAACTTCTAAATATTAAAATTATTTTTTTATTAAAACTTTTTATCCATATTTTGTCAAGTTTATTAATAATACATTTTTTTATTATTAAAAATATATAAAAAAAAAATATCATTTTAACAATTTTTCGTAAATTAAAATAAATTAGAATTAACATAATAATATCACTTTATATGAATATTAATTTTTTAAGATACATTATTTTTATTTAATTTTATATATGTGAATATTAAATTATATTATACCAATATCCATTTTACACTCAAACTAATTATTTATTTTTATTTAATTTTATATGTGTGAATATTAAATTATATTATGTCAATATCCATTTTATATTCAAATTAAAACAAATTAAAATTAACATAGTAATATCACTTTATATGAATATTGATTTTTTAAGATACACTTTTTATTTATTTTTATTTAATTTTATATGTGTGAATATTATATTATATTATATCAATATCAATTTTGATATGTAAAGATAAAAATTTAAACTTTATATTTTTTATAAATAATTTACTAATTAATTTTTAGATAATATTTAAATAAATAATATTTTAATATCAAAATTTATAAATATTTTACTAATTAATTTTTAAGTAATTTTTTAAACAATTTTATTAAAATACTATGTTATAGTAATATTTTCCTATCAAAATTCAAATATTTTAAAATATATTTTATTTTTAATCCAAATCAAATATTAAAATAGTGATACTCTTCTACCAAAAATTCAAATCTCTTTTAAAATATATTTTAGCCTTAATCTAAATCATCTAGCAATTCAACCAGACGATCGTAAAGACTTTTTCACGTGCTCTTAATTTATTTAAGTATTTTGATCTTATATATTAATATTTAAAACAATAAAGAATTCCGAGTTCTTATCTTTAATTTATATGCATGTTTATTGTTAAATAAAAATCATTCTACAAAAGTCAACCTCAAGATGGTAAAGACTTTTTCACATGCTCTTATTTTATTTAAGTATTTTGATTTTATATACTAATATTTAAAACAATAAAGAATTCCCCGTTCCTTATCTTTAGACTTTTACTTATATGTATGTTTATTGTTAAATTAAAATCATTCTAAATAATTGTGAGTGAATTATCTTTACACTAAGAAAGTCATGAATGCTTTGTCTCTTCTGGTTTGAAAGATTAAGTGTATTTGGAGATTGGAAGAAAAGTAGTATCATTGACATATTAAGTGATGCAAATATATCCATGAACATACATATTATTGGCCTGTTTTCTGAAATCTCATCCCATTGAATTTTCTAGAACTTTCTTATGCACCAATTGGAATTCCCCCACATTTTCATTCACTCATGTTATTCCATTGTGGAATCATCCATCTTTCGGTATTATAATCTTTTTGTCCCACAGGTGTTTGGTGTTTTTATCGACTCATAAAATGATTTTCTTGTTACCATATTGTTGTTTAAAATTTGAGTTGTTACTACTGATATTCAAATCTATCCTAATTGAATTGTTAATTTTTTTTAATATATTTGATAATGATTGATTTAACGACAAAAAAAAAAATTATATTTAAATATTAATTTAATTTATTATTTTCTCAATTTTACTTTGAAATTTGGATTTTTCACAATTTTGATAAATATAATTTTTTCTTTAACAAGTTATGTTAGTGCTAGATCTTCTAAATATTTCTTTTTTTTAATCATGGGAAATTGGTAATTCAATGGAGTGATATGGACTAAGCTCTGGAACAAATCAATTTGTTATCACTATAACTCAAGAGTATATCCAACAACCCTCAAGCCAAATATATCAATAACCTGTGACTTAGCAAGGGTCAAGAGTCACATCCAAAGACAAACCCACAAGGGTTCTAAATATTTTGTTCTTCCTAACCATAGAATTTTTTTATATAAGTCTTATACTGTTTTATTTTGGATATAAGATCATTTAGCTTGGAAATTGCAAGTTCTTAAGTGTTTCCTATTATATATATAAATTTAACTTAGCTATATATATTAATTATTTTACATATTTTTAATTATTGTTTTATTATTATGTATATAATAATATATAAAATGTAAGTTTCCTATGTATACATACATTAGATCACAATTTCAAAATATTTGTAACAATACCAACCTTGCTAACTCATTAACTCATCAAAACTATGGAGATTTCCGAAATCTTCTAACCAATCTTTTTTAGCATAGAAATAAAATTCTAAAGCAAACCAATTGATTTCATACCATTTTTATTAAGGTATGATATACCGAAGTTGGTCTAAGTGGATAATAATAATCATCATCATAATTTTATTGCACATGAGTATGCATTGCAATGGAAAAGAAGGAGGATTTTTTCCTTGTTCGGCCAAAGATCAAATCTCACTGAGATTTGTTACAAGGATAAAGTGGAGTTGGAGGGGGATTTAAGCCTATCCAAGAAAAAATTTGAGGTGCACATAAGGGGGAAACCCCATCCCCCCCCTCCTTGATTTATAACCATGGTACCCAAGCTTGACATGGATGATGTCCTAATATGGTTGAAACATGATGTGATTGTTAGAAGGTGTGTTGTTGTTAGGGTCCTACTCTAACCTCCCTACTTTATGTTACATAGGAGTTAGTTAATTAATGTATGTGGCCATCTTATTTAAATAAGGCTCATTCGATAAGTAATGGATAGTTGTTCAGTGTAAAAGGATATTCTTTATTAAATAAGGCCCACTGTGTAGTTTGCACTCGTTAATGATGGGACCACAAGTAGTTATGGTTTTTCTATTGTGACTTTATTTAAAGATCTAGAAGGTTGTGTGACATTTTTGTCGAGTATTGTTGTATTTAAAACTCTTCTTTGTGAAAGATCGCCCCACCTTAAGAGGCAAGTGAATATTGATTTCTTTATTATGATAATCATTAATACAATGATATATTTTCCGTATTTCATCTGGTTTGTCTCCTGTATCTAGTTTTTTGTATTTATAATCTCTATATATGTGGTTTATGTTTCAGTTCTAAGGGTTAATGAACATTATAAGTGGTATTATAGCTCTTTCCTGAGCCATCACGCATTCAAATTTTAGAAAAAATAATTAGGCTAGAGACGTGATCATGCATCTTTATATAACATAGAGATTTATCATTTGGAAAGTAAATCTATGGTAAATGAAGAATACCTATAGAAAATACAAGTTGTGTCACGTGGTTGGACACCCTTGTAACCTTCGTTGGTAACCCTTCAAGTAGTATCAACAATAACACCTATATATAGAATTTCCTTCCACATGCCCTAGGGTATATCAAAAGCCCTAGAGGTGCACTTGAGACCAACCTTACATAAACATGTGACCATCCTATTTTTATAGTACACCGAGAACAACACTCATGGAGATAACTCTTTTATACCAAGGAATCAAGTAGTACATCTAAGGGTATATTCTATCCCCCTTAGTTAGTGTCGTGAAAGATTCATCCAAGTACTATTGTTGAAAACTTTTCAATATGTTAGAAGTTATAGCACTTGACATTCCTTTTTTTAGGACCTTGAAAACCCTAGTCTCTACAGTACACCATTGAAATTCCTACATCTTTGCATATAGTTAGAATTTTGGAATTCTTTCAATTCAATAATACTAAACTAGGAGTAATACTCCCACCAATGAAAAACAAGAGTATGGGTCCTTCCAACACTATTGTGGGAGACCTATATCCAAATATTTCTTATGCAATGTTGATCATATGGGTATTCCTCACTAATAACCTTTTTTTTGTGGAACCAACATTACAACATTCATGATATATCTCAAAAAACTCCTCTCAAGCCACTAGTCATATTGAGATAAGTCTGGGATAACACCTCTATGAGATCTTAAGAGGTCCCATGGCCCATACTCACAACATGGAAACCACGAAGAAAATAAATAATGGAGTGGAATTTGAATATATTCAAACTAAGTACCATAATCTTGATGACCTCAGTTTCTCATGTCACAACAAAGGTTGACAAATAGGTGTTTGACCTCTCCCAACTTACTCGAAATGGAGTTGACCTCAACAACAAGCTAGGATATATATGTACACACTTGGGTATCAAGGTGATAAAACAACACATGGAACCACCCAAGGGGTAATCTTCAACACATGAGGAGCAACACACTTAATTTCTCTTTATGAATAACCCTCACACACCCTCTCAAGACCATCATTCATGGAATTATAGGAGACCTACTGAAACTTAGAGTGGATTTTTCATATCTAGATGTTGAACATTGGTAGTGATGGAAATGGTATAAAAATTCCCATGGAGGCTACATTTTCTAGAGACATTTTTTGAAGGCCATCTATGTTTGCTTTGAAAGAGACACTCACTATTAACAAACAAAAAAAGTGTTATAGTTGAAAGAAAAAAAAATATGCAATACAATGCCATGAAAATAAAGTGCCACAATTCCCAAGGAAGAAAGCAATGAACACATAATAAACAAGCCACATAGCCAAATGAGTAGATGAATCAATACAGTCTAAGAATGATCTGTAGGATCTTTTAATGACTATGGTTGAGTTTTAATTTTGCATGCGTTAATTAACCATTTGAGAAACTTAGTGAAAGAATGAGGAAAGAAGAGGAATTATGAAATCCATATACACATATGCAGATCTGAAATGAATAATAGATAGAAAACCATAACACGCAGATTGATAACGGAGTTCGGCACAACTTTTCCCACGTCTCTGGGCCTTTGTCTCTGTGGGGGAGGCTTCTTTATTTTTGTTCAAAAGATCAAAAGTACATCGCCGCAATGCAAAATGGCTACAAGAATGATCTGGTCATGTTCATTCAGATCTCAAGAACCCTGCAAAGAAAATGGCACGCAAAACAGACGTCCGGAGCTCCCAGAAATGGCCCAACAGCGTCTGCTCCTCAAAATCTTCCCTGCATAAAAATGGCTTTGGCTTGGCTTCTCTTCAGCATAACTCTTCTCTGACTGCCCTTAACTGTTCTCCATGGCCTCAAACATGCATGGTTTATATATATTTGAAGTTGGTTTCTCATCTCCAACTTCCTCCCAAAATTTGGGCTCCAAAAATTCCCAATATCTCCCAAAAATGGAGAAAATCAACTAATATCAGGCATAATACAATTAAAATCCAAAAAACTTTGGCATAAAACCCACTTTTGTGTAAATTTGGGCATTAGCCCCCTTCATCCGACACGCGCCCCCTTGTTTTCGGTCATATGGCTATGATGTGGCCAAGCGCCAGCCCATAGGGCTGTGCGCTGGCCCCCATTTCCCTGGCTCCTGGTTCGGTTGCTCTACATAAATCCATGGCTTAACCATTTACCCGCGCCCTTTAGTCGGGATAGCCCTCGGTTCTATCGGGTGGCAGATATGACCGGGATCCGAGCGAACAAACCTCCCAACTGTTGCACACGGTGCCTGCGCCCTCGGGTGTATGGTTTACGCGACCACGGGCTGGGGCTTAGCCCCAGCCCCCTCCTTTTTGCGCCATTACAACATTCACTTTTTTATATTTAAATTTTGGCTCTCATACACAAGCTTCACACATGGCGCGTTGGTGGTTGGGCTTTACCAAAGACTTTGCCCTACAACCAGGTCACGGGGTCGAACCCAATGAGCTTCAAACATTTTACTAAACATAGTACCCAATGACGGGGTGCCATGTGGCAGCCCACGCCTGGGCCACGTGGCACCACCCCATTTGCCTACTGCACGCCATGTGTCAATCGAAATTTGGTCCACCATCATCTACACGACCCATTGTGTCTCTGCCACATGTCCAAAAGCCGCCATGTCATCTCCTGCACAGTCAGCATGTTGATGTCATGATGACATCAGCATTGACTTTTTGATCAGTTGACCTTTGACTTTTTACTTGTTTGGGCTTTCGATCAGAACGCGATAACTTCTGCATACAGAGCCCGTTTGACAAAGTAAATATACCGCCAGAATCAGGAAGACGAGACCGACGCAATGGCAATGGTTTCGTCGCATTCCAAGAAATTTCATTTTTCAGCATTTTTAATCCCTGTCAGGCTTCTGGATCCAATTTTGGATCACACCTCCCCACAGAAAGACCTTTTGGTCCCCAAAAGGTTATTGACTAGTCAACAAGATTGGGATAGGCCACCTCGCTTGTCCGCTATCTCTGATCTCTGTCCTGTGCACCTGTCTCATCAAGATCAATTGTAACACAATCATGACAACTGACAGTATATTGTTAGCCATTTGAACCCTGTTACATCTTACTGAAGCCACTATCATCCATGTAGAAAGCATTGCTAATGATAGCATCAAAAAGATGACTGCAAATGAGTTGATATACTTGAGATATTTGCACGACATGAGCTTATCTTGAAGCAACTTATGATTGATTTTCCATTCAACAACCATGTCTTGTTCTTGCTTAAGATCAATTACTTCATTTGAAACAATTATTGGTTTGTTGCTTGCTTGCACTGCCTTCGTTAATTGCTCCATTATTTGAAGTGTTTTATTTGCTTTAACACGATGAGCATGAACCACGTAATCATGACCTACTTTAGTGAATTGATGTTGATTCTTTGTCCTGTAGAAGATTGCCTTACGATCATATAAATATAGGCTACCTAAGACCATTCCACATTCTCTTAACGACACTACATCACATGTTACTTCGTCCACATACTTAGATGAAATTGCAAATTTGATTGTGCACTGCTTTGTTATGTGCATCTGATGATGATTACTTATCCATTTAAGTGTGTAAGGCTTATGATGAGTTTGTGTTTTTAATCCCAATTGTTTAACCAATTCTTCTATGATTAGATTAGATTGAGATCCACTGTCGATTAATGTGTCTATCTTAGTGTGTCGCATGATTACCCTTATATGAAACAACTTGTTTCTACAATCAATATCTTCACCAAATTTACCTGTCATACAACTAATGAAATATTTGACTCATCACCTGAATTTGATCCCAAGTCTGTGGGTTTAGATGTCGTTGCCACTGTTTGCGTTCCCTTCTTTTCTTTGAACCACTTTGGCCTCTCCTCAGGATGCAACTGCCAACATATGTCCTCATCATGTCCCTCTTTCTTGCAATGCTTGCAAGTAGGCTTTCCTTCCTTCCTTGTCACTGCATTTGCATTATTTCCATGCCTTTTCCTCTTGTCCTCTTTCCTTGAAGACAATGATTCCCCTGACACACCTGCTTTCCCTACTTCAATATACGTAGCTTGAACAAAAACCTCATCAAGGTTAGTGGGTCCAAACATGAAAACAGTGTTTCTAATATGCGTAGGTAAACCTCCTATATACTTCATAAGAGTTTCTTGTGTTTGCAAGGGGATGTCTAACATTAATGCCATTTTTCAAAATCCATCGGTGTATTCTTGCACTGTTTGTCCTTTTCTTAGTTTTAAAGATTGCCATTCAATTATTGTTTTTTCTTTATAACCCA
>JZKD02S1673854.1:293634-335657 GCA_000966675.3 Picea glauca
ATTCCTAATCCTAAAGTTGAACATAATAATTTCATGGTCAATGAGAAGAAGGATGAAATTGTGAGTGTTATGGTGACCTGCATCTTAGGAGATATTTGGTTCCATACGAATGGGATTGACTACTAAAACAAATAGTGGAAAAAGATGACGAAGTTGTTCGACAAGGTTGATGAAAGTCAAGTTATGCAACTAGAGAAAGAGTTGATCCCTTTGGATTATCTCATTTTCAATAGGATTGAGGACTATATATATCATGTGAATGAGATATAAATGAATCTAGGAGAATGTGGAAGAGACACCCCACAGAAGGAAGGGAGATTGGTCGAATTAATTTTGATGAATATGAAAACACCATATAATTTTTTATGTTCCACATTTCATACTAATTGGGTTTCATGAAAACATAGTTAGGATTACACCTTGATTCAATTTCTCTTTGTTTATTAGGGAATAAGAAAAATTATTTGACTAAGGAAATCTTATCAATAAGAAACGGGCTCATTTCATTAAGGGTAAAGGCCAACAAAATTATAAAGAAATAGGTCAAGATGGAAATCATGAAAGAATCCATCATGTAGATTGTGATAAGGACCATGAAGATAATTCAAAAGGAGAAAGTTGGCTTTGGGACCAAATGGGTCAACCCTTATCCAAGAATAAAAGGCACTATCCACTATCATTCAATAATTCCCTCATTTTACATATTTGTAGGCCATATGTTCCTAAAGTTCTCATACTCTAGATGTAATCATGGAACTTAAAAAAGAAAAGATTTGATACCAAATTTGGATTAGTGTAAAACCATTGGGTTATGGAGTCACACTATCACCAAGCATATTGACATATAAAAGTGGGAGAAAGTAAGATAAGTAAAACTAATAATGATTAATCCCACATTGAACCTTTATCCTTTGGGTGTCTTTATCCACAGACCTAAGACATACATGATCAAGAATGGGAGGTACAAAAGATGTCTAAGAAAATAGTGATCTATGATTATACGTGAGGGTGTCATTCTTATATAATCTTGGGTTTAAGAAGTAAAAGCATATTGGGGCCTATGAGAGGATGGTCCAATAGCTTAAAAGGAAAAAAATGGTAGTGTTTACCATGCACGAGACACAATGTGCAAAAACATCATCACCTTATCAACATTCAGTGAATATCAATTGTCAGTTCAATAGATCTTATTCACAATAGTAAATAAAGACTAATGGAATACATTACATGTCACAAACATAAATTTAAACCCAGACAGGGGCATAGTTGTAGAATGTTTTAGAAATTTGTATTGAAATATCTCAAGTATAAAATAAAAAAGTTGTAGTGTTATACCACACTTTCCTTACATATCATATATCAACTCAAAATACATAGTTACAAAGCATATATGCCTATAAGAAGTAGATGATGGGAATAAAATGGGGTTTAAACAAAAATTTATAAGAACAAACTCATAACTAGATTGGTGAATCCTAGGTTACAACAATGAATGGGTTCTCCTTTTAGGGTCAAAATTATACTCCTCGTGATCTAAATACCTAAATACCCTTCTCCTCTAATCCCTCATTTTGGTTTTAGTCATCCTTCATATACTCTTTATCCCCTTTCGTCATTCTCAATTTTTTGCCTACATCCTCCTCTTATCCAATGAAAAGGCCTTGCCTATAATGAACCTCCAATGTGTCTCCAATCACATTGTACCATGGAGGTGACCATATCATTATGGAGACTCCCACATACTAATTAATAGTTTACAACCACCATGTGGGTTACACTTGTGGGTATGAGAGGTGGCCTACATCAGACACCAGGTCCTTTTACTCTTTGGAATTGATGGAACCTAAGTAATTCATATGTAAGTTTGATGAGGATATTGGTTGTTAATGTTTTTGGAGAGGGGGATCATTCATAAGATATTGATCTAAGGTAAATAACACTACTCATGGGCTCTATTTTGATCCTACCCATCTGGTATTTCCTAGTCTATGGGATTTCCACTTGCTTCATCTATTCCAAGCCCCAATATGTATCCAATATTGGAACACCATGTATCATCATGGTTATCATCCCTTGTTAGAATGTCATCACCATATGTTCTTAATCTATGATCGATTAGTGGTGTAACATCCTCGGCCACCAACAGGTCAGGCAATGCTACCAAACACAACCTTAACTTAGCCTTTTGAGCTCTAATACCGAAATGTAACATCCCCGGCCATCAACCCACTTGTCGGGCAACGCTACTATGTGGAACATTCTCATACTTATATATATAACATGCATATTAAATCTAATTAACATATTGTTCTAAACAATACAGAGTAAGCACAAGATTACTACTAATATACATCATCAAGGACATTAACAATAATTCATATGCGCAACAAAATACATGATAACATATAAGCATCAAAGGCATGCAAAACATAATATTAAGCACAAAATGATAATTATCTTTGAAACTATAGTAATTCCACCAACTGCATGTAGACCTTCCACAAACCTCCCAGCCTTAGAACACATTGCTCATCACCCTCAGCAGTAGTTCACCCCTGAGCTGGGACTAATCTCCATCGGGCAGGGAATCCTAGGCTAGGCAAGGTCAACGGAAGACACACAGTTACAGAGGAAGGATTCTCTCCTAGGAGTCACTTACGCCCACTGCTCATAGACCCTCATTCCCCACATGCTTGTCCCACCCTGGGAGTATACACCTTCACTATTACACGAACAGTCCTTCGGCTGCTAAACCTCCCTTGCCTTGGGCTTCAGCAACAGACCAGACTGGAAGTCTCCAAGCTATGTGGCAGCTACAGGACCCCTTCTAGGAGTTCTCACTTCCTTTGCACACTCTCTCACCTGGAGAGAGTCGCTCACAGTCTTGGAAACCTATTATCTTGACCAATTCCAGCACAGCAAGGACACAACAACAAGTCTCAAAAACACTCATTCAATGGAAGCAACCTCACATGGTCAAGAAGTGTGTGGACACAACATCTCACTTGGATAGCACAACACAACTCAGGCAATTTCGGATTTCTCAACCATGCAACACAGGACAGGTTCACGGTTCTAGTTTCGGAGATGCGTGATGGTGTATAGAGATCCCATGTGGAGACTTAACAGTTTAGATAAGAATTCCCCAGAACAAACACCGAAACAGAGGTCGATCATGGACACTCGCGAGTTCAGATGGAGGATGGAAAATGGGAGGTCGAACCCCCAACACAGATCCCTTCTCTGGTTTTAACTGCATGTACCCAGGTCGACACATGTCTCCCTGGGGCTGCATGCTCCCCATTTTGCACACGTTCCCCCTTCTAGGAACTTAGGATAAAACATAAACATTTACACAACTTTGGAATAATATTTAATTATTATCCCCAAGGTCTTAAGCTCTTAAGCTTAGCCCTTCTCCCAACCTTTCATCCCCCTCTCCCTTACCCATACTTTTTGGAAGATTAGGCCCCCATCACTCATTCATCATGGTCGGTCCACACGCAGAGATGTTTTATAATAATAATGTGCATCATTTCATGTACAAAAATCAAGCTCTTGGCCTTCAACACTTAGGATCTTTGGCCTAATAAACACATAAGCCCACCAACTTATATAAACTTGGCTCACCAGCCTATAAAACATAATTACAATTCATAATTCAATTGTTGCATGTCCTTGGGGTATTACAATCCCATCCCCTTATTTTTTCACTGTCCTCAGTGCAACTTTCACACAACATCAGCAAGATTTCCAAAATCTTCAAAAAGATGCGAGTATTTTGCCTGCATAGCATCTTCATGCTCCCATGTCGCATCCTCAGTACCGTACCAGGTCCACTGGACCTTTACAAGTCCTATGGCATGATTCCAGAGTTGTTTTCTTTTCCAGTCCAATATGCGCACAGGATGCACTTGCAGGACACCTTCTTGTTCCACCTGGATCACATTCTAGTCAATCACATGATTAGGATCAAGTATATATTCCTTAAGTAATGAAACATGAAACACATTATGTACAGTCATGGATGCAGGTAATGCAAGCATATATGCAACTGGCCCAATCCTTTCTAGGATTTCAAATGGCCCACAAAATCTAGCTACCAACCTGGAACAGTTTCCAAGCCTCATGGAACTTCTATTGGCTTTTACTTTCAAAAAAACATGATCTCCCACTTTAAACTCTCTGTGGGTTATGTTTTTATCAGCATAAATTTTATTCCTATCTTGGGCAGCTTTCCAATTCCTCTTAATTTTCATCATTTGCTCTTTCATTTCCTTGAAAAACTCTAGCCCAACTATCATTCTATCAGCTAGGTTATCCCAGCTTATTGGAGTATTGCACTTTCTGCCATAAAGTGTTTCAAATGGGCTCATCTTCAATGATGCTTCATACCCATTTTTGTAGGCGAATTCTACCAAGTGTAGGTAGTTTTCCCATTTCGATGGTTTGTCCATCACATACATCCTCAGTATGTATTATATCACTCGATTCACCCGCTCTATCTGCCCAGCCGACTCAGGATGATAAGTTGTACTGAAATTCAGATTCGTTCTGAATCCCTTGAATAACCCTTTCCAGAAATTTGAGGTAAATTTCAGGTCTCTGTCAGACACAATTGTCTTGGGGATTCTTTGCAATTGTGCCACTTCCTTCATAAAAATATCAGCAACCTCCGTTGCCTTGTGAGTATCCTTTAATGGAATGAAATGGGCAGCTTTCGTAAGCTTATCCACCACCACCATAATTGAATCATGTTTCTTTCTTGTTTTGGGCAATCCTGTGATGAAATCCATTTTCACCACTTCCCACTTCCACTCAGGAATGGGTAAAGGTTGCAGCAATCTAGCTGGGTGCCTATGCTCAGCTTTAACCTTTTGGCATTCCATACATCTGGTGATGTATTCTGCAATCTCTTTCTTCATAACTAGCCAAAAGTAATGGCTCTTGACTGCTACCACAATCTTCTGATATCTAGGGTGCACTGCATAAGGCACATTATGAATTTCATGGAAAATCATAAGTTTCAAGTCATGGACATTAGGTACATAAATTTTGTTCTTGTACAGAGTATTCCATCAGCCTCTAATTTATAATTATCCACTTTCTGTGGCATCTTACCTTGTTGTATCTTTGCTACCAAATCCCTGTACTGCAAATCTACATTTGCAGCCTCTGGAATTTTGCTTTTAATATCAGTTTGGTACATGATAATGGTTGTAGCATGTAATTCATGCACTCTCTTTTTGAGTGCATCAGCCATTTTTTTCTCCTTCCCTTTGATATGCTTGATATCAAAATCGTACTCACATAGAAACTCCAACCACCTACTTTGCCTAGAATTCAAGGTCGGTTGATCAAACAAATACTTCAAACCGTTATGGTCTGTCCTTAGTTTGAACCTCCTTCCCATGAGGTAATGCCTCCATTTCTTTATAGCATGTACTATGGTTTCCAACTCCAAATCATGAGTTGCATAGTTCCTTTCGTGCTCTTTCAACTTTCTAGATTCATAACAAATTACGAATCCATTCTAACTAAGGACTCCTCCCATTCCTTCTTTGCATGCATTTGAGCACACCACTAAATATTCATTTGGATCTACAATCCTCGGGATTGGAGCACTGGTTAACAATTGCTTCAATTGTTGGAAGCTTATCTCCCAATCCTTTGTCCACTGAAATTTTTTCTCCTTCCTTTGCAAGGAAGTGATAAGGTGAGCTATCCTTGAGAACCCCACAATAAACCTTCTGTAACAACCAGCTAGATCCATAAAGGATCTGACTTCCATCACATTATTTGGCGTTGACCATTCTCTAATGGCCTCAATATTTTCAGGATCTACCGCTATTCCATCTTTTGAAATAATATGCCCCAAGTAATGGATTTGCTCCTGATAAAACGAGCACTTGCTCAACTTGGCATATAGTTGGTGCTCTTTTAGCACCTGCAACACCATCCTAATATGTTGTTCATGCTTTTCCTCTGACTTGGAATACACCAGGATGTCATCAAGGAAGACTATGATGAACTTGTCTAGATATTCCCTGAACACACCATTCATCAAGCACATAAAAACAGTAGGTGTGTTTGACAGCCCAAACGACACCACTGTGAACTCGTAATGACCATACCTTGCTCTAAAGGCGGTCTTTCTGATGTCTTCATCCTTTATCCTTACTTGGTGATATCCCGACCTGAGGTCTATCTTTGAAAATATATTCGCATCCTTCAACTGATCAAAGAGGTCATCAATCCTCGGCAGAGGATACTTGTTCTTTACAGTTACCTTGTTCAATTGTCTGAAATCGATACACAATCTTAGCGTTCCGTCCTTCTTCTTCATGAACAGAACTGGGGCACCCCAAGGTGACATGCTTGGGTGTATGTACCCCTTCTTCAGAATCTCCTCAAGCTGCAATTGCAGTTCTTTCAGCTCTAGCGTACTCATTCTATAAGGAGATTTTGATACTGGAGCTGCTCCAGGCATCAAGTTTACAGAGAAGTCAATATCTCTTTCCGGAGGTAATCCTGGTACCTCTTGAAATAAATCTTCAAACTCCTTTAGTACCGCATGATCTCCAATACCTGACACCTTATCCTTGGGTATTTCCATCACATGGGCTGCAAATAATTAATAGCCTTTTCTGTAGCACTTCTTCAAATGCATTGTTGAGATTTCTCTGATAGCAACATCTCTGGGAATTCCTTGGACTATTTTTCGATTCCCTTCCTCATCTAGGCAAGTGAATGCCTTGTTACGACAGTCCAGGATGGCATGGTGTTGGTCCAACCAGTCCATCCCAATTAAAAAATCATAAGAGCCTAAAGGCAGAATGTTCAATTCAGCCTTCGTGCTCAGTCCATTCATGTCCACAGGATAGGACTTAACCAACTCAGTGACTTTCCTCTTGGTTCCTGTAGCCAGCTGCACTAACCAAGATTTTTCATGTTTGTTTCTTGATAAATGAAAACTTTCCACCACTCTAGGATCTATATAACTATGGCTAGCCCCTGAATCTATTAAAATAGTAAAGGCATGGTTGTTAATCATACCTTCCACTTCAATCATGTGCGACTGAAATTCAACTTTCTTGTTGTCCAGGGCTGTGTAAATCCTTGGCATTTTACTATCCATGTCCTCCATTGTTTCAGTTTGTTGAACATTGTGGACAGTTCTCACTTTATCATTTATGTGGGGGAAATCTTTGTACCTATGGTTTTCTTTACAACCCCAACACTCCATAGGTGTCTGTCTTCGCATTTGTCCACCCATTTAAACCTTTCTAGGTTCTCTAAAAGATGGCTATCCCTAAGGACTGTTTCTGAAAAAGGGGGTCTTAGTTCCCTTCTTCCTCTGATCCATCTTGAATCTCTTCTTGTCTTCCCAAGCCTTTTAGAAGGTAGGATTTTCTTTTTGTTGTTGATATAAACATTTCTCCCTCCTTATCGTTTCTTCCATGGTTTTTGGGTCATCATACTGAATCTTGTCACCAATGGAAGGTGGAAATCCACTTAGATATCTCTAAATCTTCACAGTCTCATCCTTGATGAACAAAACATACTTTAGCAATTCTGGAAACCTTCGTTCATACTCATCAATGGTCATGTTGTCTAGCTTGAGTTCAAAGAACTCTTTCATCTTTCTGTCATAATATCTCTTAGTCAAATACTTCTTCTCGGAATACCTCTTGAATTCTTTCCAAGTGATATATTTCTCTCTAATGTGTTGCACCTGCACAAGTTGATCCCACAACATGGATGCCTTTCCCTTCAATTGATACATTGTAATTCTTCCTTATGCATGAGAGGAATAATTCTGCAGTTGGAAATATTTCCTCATTCCAAGCAACCATGTTTTGGCATCTTCCTCCTTCTTATGTTCTCCATCAAATGTAGGAGGCTTAATCTTATTCATTTTTCCCTTCAGTTCATCCACTCCAGATCTCCTGTGTTTTTTGGTAGGAGATGGGCTTGAACTACTGTGTTCCCTTCTCTTGGAGCGACTTTGGGAGTGATGATGGTATCTACTAGCACTCCTTGATCTTCTCCCCTCAAAATTTTGGTGACACCTTGTTTTTATCAATTCACTCTCCTTATCCAACTTCTTTTCTATTCTCTCCAAACTCTTTAACAACTTTACGATGAATTCACCTTGTTTATCCTAAGTTTTCCTGAGATTTTTGCTATCTGCTCGGCGAGTTTGGGCATCTTTCTGCAATTTTTCAATGATATTCCTCAGATTTCCTTCCTTATCTATCTATTTTCCGTGCCCATTGGAGTTTGATCATTCAACTCCCAAGTGGACGTCCATTCTGTTGGGGTCCTATAATCATAGGCAACTAAATTTTTTGGTTTCTTATTTGGTGTTGCTCCCGCAATGAAGACATCTGGCTTACTGGGCTCGGTTCATTCCATTTCCCCCTCCATCCATTTCGCCTAATCCTTCATCACCCTGCTGCATCCTTCATCCACCGATGTGCCCTTCAGTCCCTCACCCTTCATTTCTTCACCCTTTCGCCAATTTTATCACTGCATGAATAAACAAGCTTAGGAAAAATGAAACAATAAATTAATAATGTTAGTAATAAATTTAGTATAATTAGAATAGGTTACACTGATTAACAATTAATTATTAATTAATTAATTAATTAGTAGTTAAGTTACTTTATTAAAATTAAATGTTAATTATAAAATAAAAACCAAATGAAACATATAAAACAATTTGAAATTTAAATTAATTAAAATATTACAAAACAATAAGAAATATAAAAAACATATATAAAGCAAACGATATAAAACACAAATATTAAAATAAACGAAGACATCTAATAAATACAAATAATACAAATAAAAACAAAACACTTGAAACAAAAAAACCTAATACATAAAACAAAACAAAAATAAAATACAAATAAACTATATAATTGAAATATTAAAAACAATATAAATTACATAAAACAAAAGCATAGAACATCAATAAAACAAATAGTAAATTAAAAATAAAACAAAATGAAAACACATAAAAATAAAATAATAAAAATAAAAATCAATAAAGTAAAAATCAAATATTTTCCCACTCACGTACTTCACACATCCCAACAAATAAATCTACGTCTGTAATTTACTCGGACCCCCCCCCGACCATCCTAACTCTAACAAGGGGATCTGAGTAAGTGGTTTTGGGAGGGAGACTTGTCACCTCATGGTGAACTCGGACCCCCCCTCCCAATACCACTTACCACCTCAGGGGGGTCCGAGTAAACTGCTTTCCCCTACAAAACTGCCCTCCCCCAAATTCACAAAACTGACATTTTTGCCAGTTTGACCAGTCGTCTTTCGAAGCGGAGTCCAGGAAACGGAGACGGATTTTCAAAAACCGAGAGAGATTTTTGTTCAAAACTGGATGAAGAAGAAAAACCTCTTCCAGGTTTTCCACATGTCCCACCAGTTGCGAGAATCGAAGCCATCTTTCATACTCATTTTTCAGATTTTCATTTTTTTTTTTGTTTTAGTCCTGATTTTGCAAGAGCTGTTTCGGCGAGCTGGAGACAAAATTGGAGAAACTGAAGAAGGTTTTTGTTCCACAAAAAATCATCTACAGCAAAATCCTTCAGTTTTTATACAGGTGTCACCTTTGAGGAGAAACATATGTCTGAGTTGACCCCTTTTTTGCAGCAGTTCGGCCCATTTTTCATGGAGGACAGTTCAGGATTTTTAGTTATTTTATTTCTATTTTTGGCCGAGGTGGTTGAATGCGGCCTCCTGATTCTGGGGAGAGTCCATTTTATATATTTTAATAAGTAAAATGTGCAAGGTTTGATTGTAGATCTCTTGATTCATGCCCCACAGGGGATACTTTGTAATTTTCCAAATGGCTTCCCAGAAATAAAAATTGTATCTACAAGATTCTTGTGTTAGACTCCCTAGTGATGTTTTCCTCGCTAGGTGACTTTTTTCTTACTCTGTATATCCATTCATTTTTTTCCCTGATCTAATCATTAAAAGAAACATTAAGAACAAAATTTGTTTTTGCACTCTGTTTCTGGTCTTTTAATGATTTGCATGTTTTCATCTGAAGTTGAGCATAAGAATTCTTATTTGCTCCTCTGCTTGATGGAATTTCCCATCTATTCCTCTCCTTTAGTTTCATTTGATTCAATTTGATCTAGCAGTCTTTCTATCTTTCCCTGTGGAGACAATCTAATATGTCTGAGATAGATCCATTTCCGGAAAAGATAGACCCCATGGCCCAATGAAAATTCAAGTTTTCAATGTCCCAAACATACCAAATCCATAAACAAACCCATGTTCTGCATAACTAGCCTAATATCATATTCCAAACAAATCTAAATTTGATAGAGAGATCCCTCTCTGAGTCTTGGAAGGCTAGATCCCTGACTCAAAGTGGTTTTGTGGTTACCCATGCCGATTTCCTCCTCAGACTAGGAAATTACAGGGTGATAACACATTCCTTCTCTTTCATTTTATGAACTGGAATCATTATGTGTCTCTTCCATTTCTTTGAACTCCGTGGAAATTATAATTAGTTATGGAACTCGTCAAACTTCTACAATCACAACGTGCAGACAACCAGAATTTGTCAGGCCATCTCTCCTTAAAAATATCCACACATTCAAAACCAATCTGATTTAAGAAAACGTTTTGATTTCATGAATCTTCCAAGCTCTACTCGGCTCTGTAACTTTCAGTTGATATCCCTCTCTTTCTTAGTCTGCAACCCATGCGATCACGGGCTGTGACCAAACGCTAAACTATTAGGTGCTACTCGGGCTTTCTGTCTTCGGAGATTTCAAAGCACACACAACTATCTCTCGGAGTTCCGATTACCGAACTCGCGAAGTTGAGTGTATCAACGGTCCTCGTTTACCCATCATCCAACGGATGAAATCCACTGTGGTCTTTCCGTCTTTGAATTTTTCAGGACTTCAGGACTTCGGGACTTCAGACCTCAGGAGTTCCCACACTTATTTCTTCCCAATCTTCCAACATCTGAAATTTCGATCTACTTTTCCCTTTAGGCCCACGTATTACAGATTTCACCAACTAAGGTGGTGGAACGTGGCAGATCTAGAAAGTTCCACGTCACCTTCGGCAATGTCATTGGGTCCCACCCTACTCGCTTTTCGTTTCGAAGATTCGAGCATCGGAAGTTCGTGCATCTACACATATCACTTTTTCTGATAGTCGAATCCCTGAAAGGTTTCCAGGATAACTCTCCTGCACCTTCTCTATATCTGGTGGTTGTGAGGGATCTCCTTTCCTTTCGAACAAATCCTATGGCTCCAACACTTCTAGGGTTGAGCTCTCTTTCTCCCTGTGGCCATATACCACACTGGCTGTGGTTTTACTATATCACTACACCTCTTGATCTTTGTAACACGGCCAAGCAACCTCTTGCCACTTAGGAACATTCTAGGGTCCAAAAATTGGTTCTTCCTCGCACAAATTCCACCTGAAACCTAGGGTCTAATGACCACTTATCCGGCCCATCCAGGCTCAGCGTTGAAACCTTGGGTCAGAACTCGAATTTTGTCTACTTCAACAACAATTCTTTCTGAAACTCTTGCTTCAACTTCCACTAACATGGCCCATCCATGCTCAGTGTTGTAACCATGGCTCTGATACCATATTGTCACATCCCCGGCCACCAACAGGTCGGGCAATGATACCAAACACAACCTTAACTTAGCCTTTTGAGCTTTGAGACCGAAATGTATCATTCCTTGGCCATCAACCCACTTGTTGGGCAACGCTACTACGTAGAACATTCTCATACTTATATATATAACATGCATATTAAATCTAATTAACAGATTGTTCTAAACGATACAAAGTAAGCACAAGATTTCTGCTAATATACATCATCAAGGACATTAACAATAATTCATATGCACAACAGAATACATTATAACATATAAGCATCACAGGCATGCAAAACATAATATTAATCACAAATTGATACTTATCTTTGAAACTGTAGTAATTCCACCAACTGCGTGCAGACCTTCCACGAACCTCCCAGCCTTAGACCGCGCTACTCATCACTCTCAGTAGTAGGTCACCCCTGAGCTGGGGCTAAGCTTCATCGGGCATGGAATCTTAGGCTAGGCAAGGTTAATGGAAGACACATAGTTACAGAGGAAGGATTCTCTCCCAGGAGTCACTTACGCCCACTGCTCACAGACCCTCATTCCCCACATGCCTATCCCACCCCAGGAGTATACACCTTCACTTTCACCCGAACATTCCTTCGACTGCTATACCTCCCTTGCCTTGGGCTTCAATAACAAACCAGACCGGAAGTCTCTGAGCTCTGTGGCAGCTATAGGACCCCTTCCAGGAGTTCTCACTTCCTCGACGCACTCTCTCACCTGGAGAGAGTCTCTCACAAGCTTGGCAACCTGTTCTCTTGACCAATTCCAACACAGTGAGGACACAACGACAAGGCTCAACAATGCTCAATCAATGGTAGCAACCTCACACGGTCAGGAACTACACGGCCACAACATCCCACTGGGATAGCACAACACGACTCAGGCAATTTTGGGTTTCTCAACCATGCAACACATGACAGGTTCATGGTTCTAGTTTCGGAGATGTGTGAGGGTGTACAAAGATCCCATGCAGAGACTTAACGGTTCAAATAAGAATTCCACAGAACAAACACCGAAACATAGGTCAAGGATGGAAAATGGGAGGTTGAACCCCCAACACGGCTCCCTTCTCTGGTTTTAACTGCATGCGCCCAGGTCGACACCTGTCTCCCTAGGGTTGCATGCTCCCCATTTTGCACACATTCCCTCTTCTAGGAACCTAGGATAAAACATAAACATTTACACAGCTTTGGAATAATATTTAATTATTATCCCCAAGGTCTTAAGCTCCTAAGCTTAGCCCTTCTCCCAACCTTTCAACCCCCTCTCCCTTACCCAGAATTTGTGGAAGATTAGTCCCCCATCACTCATTCATCGTGGTCAATCCACATGCAGAGATGTTTTTATATTAATAATGTGCATCATTACATGTACAAAATTCAGGCTCTTGGCCTTCGACACTTAGGCTCTCTGGCCTAATAAAAACATAAGCCCACCAGCTTATATAAACTTGGCTCACCAGCCTATAAAACATAATTACAATTCATAATGTAATTGGGGCACGTCCTTGGGGTATTACAAGTGGCATATAGGCTTGATGTATAAAAGGGATTTTTGGCACATCAAATCCCATGAGTAGGAAATATATCTTCAATGTTAGATAAGACCCATCTAACTTGACCTCAAGGAATCGCCCATTGTAGCCACAGTCAAATCCCATCGAGTCACTTTTCTATTAAAAATGTGTCAAATATTTATCATTGTTCCAATTAGTTTGGTCTACCTCCAAGGTTTGTAATTTTTATTTTCAAACTATTATTCATGTGAGTTTCCTTCAACAAGTCACTCATCCTCATTGTCTAATCCATGACCCATTGAAATTAACTAGAAAAAGAAGGTGTATTATGGTGCTACAACATTTGGCTCCACCTAGTGAGATTGCCTTCATGTGAGGCAAGGGAGAACCCTAGTTCCTCTCTAATTTTTCAAGTTAGTGTCTCTAGAGTCATTTCATTATTATTTTGTATAAAACCTGATAGCTTGCATGATACTGTCACCCCTCTTGTAATGACCCAATTTACTAAAGAATTATACAAGCAGAAATTTAGCCATGTAATAGTAGGATCTACTAAATGAAATACAAAATTACCATAAAATAGTCCAAACAACCATCGAATATTCATTGAAATTCTTATTGAGATAAGAGGTGAGAGGTAAGGAACTTACCTGTGGTGAAGAACCCATCTTACCTGTAACCTGGTGACTTGAGAAACATAATCATACCTTGATCATTGACCTGACCACTGCAACAAAAGGTGGGGGATGACTCTCCACCCAACCATAGACCTTGCTACTTTAATCCTTAGTAGCAGGTCACCCCCGATCCCTCAATCTACTACCATGCCACTGAATCCTTATCCTTGTTGTTAGGAACCAAATATCAAAATAGCATAAAAAAACCTTATAATAAGTATTCAAGGCCTTGAAAAAGAGAGAATTTCAGATAATAAGAGTCTTCGAGGGGGAAACCTCCTTATAGACCACATAAATTTCCAAATACAAGATGATTCCAAATGAAAAGGTCTCCTTGGTATATATAGGAAACTAGAAGGTACAATTACAACTAATGGACCCAATATAACATAATTAAATAACATTACTAATGTAATATGCCCCAATTAAAGGGTAATGTGCCATTATTTAGGGCTTAAAATGCCCCGCCCATTCAAACAAGTGTTTTCTGCAACGCTTGAGTAATTATGGATGCTTTGTATAAAAGACGCATCTTCCCAAGTGGAATCTTCAGCAGGTAGTTTCCTCCACTTAATGAGATACTCTGAAATGGATCTATTCCTCAACTCGCGAATTCTTTTGTTAGTGATAGCTTGAGGCTCCAATATGATTTTTCCTTCTTTGTCAAGTTTTGGAAATATAGTTTCAACTGGTATCTTGTCACCTATAACCTTATTTAAGCATGAAACATGGAAAACTAGGTGTACTTGCGAAGATGCAGGCAACTCCAATTTGTATGCCACAATACCAATCTTTTGCAACACCTTATAAGGGTCATAGTACTTTGGTGATAATTTATTATCTTTCTTAGCTTGCTTGAGGGAAATTTGTTTGTATGGTTGTAGACTTAAAAATACCCAATCCCCAACTTAAAAAATTCTTTCACTACGATGTTGATATGATTTTTGTTTCATGTGATTATGTGTCATAGTCAGATTGTCCTTTAAGAGTTGGAGAACTTGTTGTTGATACTCGATGTGATCTTCCACTGCTTGAACCTTAATTTTTTATTTTAAAGAAGAAGTGATGGAAGGTGGGTGGTATCCATAGAGTGTCATAAATGGTGTCAGTTTTGTTGCAGTATGAAAGGAATTCTTATACCACCATTCTTCCAAGGGTAACCATTTGAACCATTGTATTTTTTTATCATAGACAAAGCAATGAAGGTATCCTTCCATAAATTTATTCACTATCCTGGTTTCTCCATCAGATTGAGGGTGATAAGATGAGCTATGAGCCAATTGAGTACCCAAACAAGAAAATAATTGTCCAAAAGTGTCCAATGAAGATGGGATCTCTGTCACTTACAATAATCTTTGGAATTCCATGTAGCTTTTGAACTGTCTTCGTGAATGAGGTGGAAACTATAGTGGCTTTGAAAGGATGAGAGAGTGCACAAAAGTGTGTGTACTTGGTTATTCTATAAACAATCACCATGATGACACTCTTTCCTTCAGACTTCAGTAACCCTGTGATGAAATCCATGGAAACCTCCTCCCAACGCTGACTTGGGATGGCTAATGGTTGTAAAAGACCTGGGGTCTTAATTGTTTCCACCATATTTTGTTGGAAAACCAAACATTCTACCACAAACCTTTGAACATCAGTTTTAAGGCCATCCCAAAAAAATTCCTTATTGACCCTATGGTAGGTTTTCAAAAATCATGAGTGCCCTCCTACTGGAGAGGTGTGCAATTCCAATAGTACCTTTTGTTTGAGTTGGGAGTTATTACATAAATATAAGCAATCTTTGTACCATAGTGAATAAATTTTCCATGTAAATGTATCTGATGCACTAGAATCCTATTGCAACCTTTGAATGAGAGTCCACACGTTTTCTTCATTCTTCCATTCATTCCTCGCTTCTATTATCCAATAGGGTTGGATGATCGAGATAGCACAGATAAAGGCCTCAACATCTTCATCCTTTCTTGAGAGTACATCTTCCACAACATTTTGCTTCCCTTTTTTATATATGATTTCAAAATCATAACCCAACATCTTGGTCACCCATTTTTTTTGTTCTTTTGAAGATAGTCTTTGTTCCAAGAAGTATTTAAGACTATCATGATCTTTTTTTACCTTGAAGTGCCTACCTATTAGGTATGGGAACCATTTCTTCAATGCATGTAGTATTTCCATCATTTCCTTCTCATAAATGGGTTTGTGTAAGTCCTTTCCCTTGAGTGGTTGACTTTCAAAATCAAGGGGCCTTCCTTCTTGCATTAGAACATCACCAATTCCATTTCCCAAGGCATTGCATTCCACAGTAAAGGTTTTTGTGAAGTCTGGTGTGGTCAAGAGAGGAGCTTTGCACATCGCCTCTTTAAGTTTTTCAAAATCTTGAGTTTCCTTTGGAGTCCATGAAAATGTGTCCTTCTTATTTAATGTCATTAAAGGTGTTTCTATTCTTCCATAGTTCCGAACAAACTTGCAGTAGTAACCTGTCAAACCCAAAAATCCTCTAAGATTCTTCAATGTTTTGGGAATCGACCAGTCCATCATGGCCTTAATCTTGTTAGGGTCTACCTTGACACCTTCATGAGACAATATGACCCAAATACTCTACCTCCTTCACCCAAAAGAAACAGTTGGATGGTTTGGAATATAGTTGTTGCTCCTTTAGTAGTTGTAGCACCTTGTCAACATGTCGCACATGATCCTCCCATGACTTGCTATAGATTATTATATCATCAAAAAAAACTAACACAAATTTTCGAATGAAGGCATTTAAAATGGAATTCATCAACCCTTGGAATGTGGAAGGTGCATTCGTAAGGATAAAAGGAATGACCAAAAATTCATAATGGCCTTCATGAGTTCGGAATGTTGTTTTGGGGATATTTGCTTCCTTCATTCTAATCTGATGATACCATGAATGGAGATCCAACTTTGTGAAATAGATTGCTCCATGTAGTTCATCTAATAATTCATCAATGACGGGAATGGGAAACTTATCTTTAATAGTGACCTTGTTGAGCTCTCTATAATATGGACACATACACCATGAGCCCTCTTTCTTGAGTACCATTACCATCGATGTAGAGTAAGAACTTTGGCTAGGTCTAATAATGCCAACCTCTAATATTTCTTCAACCATACACTCAATTTCACTCTTCTGGGCATAAGGGTATTTGTAAGGCATGGTGTTAAGAGGAACACTCCCAAGAATTAGGTGAATAGCATGATCATGATTTTGAGTGGGTGGAAGACCTTTGGGAATATCTTCAAATACTTTGGAATGTTTATCAATGATCCCTTGGATATCTAGGGGAATATATGGCTTAGATGTTTGAACATCTAGTGAGAATAGTTTTACAATTACACTCTGATTCCCCTTTTTCAATAATTTTGTCATGCCATTAGATACTATCACCTTACTGGGTTTCCTTGTGATACCCCTTAACTCAATTTCTTTTCCTTCCAATGAAAATTTCATGAAAATTTCTTGAAAATTAAAAGCCATTGTTCTCAATGATTGTAACCATTGGACTCCTAGTACGACATCAGCATCACCCATGGGTATAGAAATCATTGGACTATTCATTACATATTCCCCCATATTAAGATTGATCTTATTGCATTTTCCTGAGAAATTGATAGTTCCTCCATCTGCAATCATTACTTGAAACTCTTGTGCTAGATATATAAAGCAATTGAGAGATTTGGCTAATTTATAGTGAATGAAATTATGAATACTACCAGAATCAATTAGGACTATTACCTTTTTATTTTTGATATATCCTTCGATATTTAGGGTTTTAGGAGTGTTGATTCTAGCAAATGCATTACATGATATTGTGGGAGTCAATTCTTCAGAAGAAATCTCTTCTACATTTTCATCTTGATATGGTTTTTTTTTTGTTCTTGTTCTTCTTCCTCTTCACAATCTATGTCGAATAATTGCTTCTCACCACACTTATGTCCCTTACTTTACTTCTTGTCACAATTAAAGCATAAAACTTTTTTTCTTTTATTTCCTCCAATTTTTTATGTGTCAACCTTGTAGGTTGAGGTGTTTTAGAAGAAGGAACATTATTCTCTCAATAGATGTTAGGAGTGGTCTTTCTAGTAGCCATATCCGTATTTTTACGTTCAACATTTCTTGCCACTCTGAATGCATTCTCCAATGGTTTAGGTTCCCAAAGGCGAACTTCATGTTGAATTTTATCCTTTAAAGTTCCTATGAATAAATCAATCAAGTGCTCATCTGGAATATTCATTACCTTTATTTTCAATAATTTTTCAATGTGCTCCATAACTGAACCCTTTTGCTTGAGATTTATCAATTGGCTAAAGAAGGTATTGCTCCTTGTATCCTCATAGTGTGCTATCATTTCTTCCGTGAAAATTGTCCAAGTGATGAGTGATTTGTGAGAACATAGCCATTGATACCACACAAATTGATTGGGTTCTAAATATAAAGAAGAAAATCGTACATTTTTTGTAAGTGGCACATCATGTCGATCAAAGAATTGTTCCATCTGAAGTGTCCATGTGATTGGATCCTTGTCATCAAACTTTCTCATATCGATCTTAGGAAAGTGGTTGGTCTTCAACCAAAAGTTGGAGTCTCTCTAGTCTTGATTCATCTTCCTTGTGTCCTCATCATGAATTTCATGGGATACATTTTCACTTTCATGTGTCCTCCCTATTAGGAATTTTTTCAATCTTTCCATGATCTCCCTTTTTAAACCATCCATCTTAGTATCCATTATTGCCTCCAACTTAGCTTTAGTTGAATCCAACATCCCTTATAGTTCATCTTTTGTTATTATCTTCTTTTGTAAATCATTTATGTCCCTGATCATGTCTTCACCTTCATCAAGAGTTCAAGTAGGACTGTCTGGAGGCTTATTTGGTGTATAAGTTCCATTTTTTGGTGGAATGTTGGCCAAGTATCATTTTTAAACCTTGATTTCAAGGTGGTTCTGCTAGATAATCTTTCTTTTGTTGTATCGCCAAATTTTTTGCCCTTCTAGGTATGAAAATTTGTTTTTGTAGTTATCTGATATGTCTTCTCTGCAATGTCATAGGTCTAATCAAAATTGGATGTGCCAAGTGGAATTTATGGTAACTTCCCCACACCTTGCTTATTTTTGTCCCTTCCAGGAGAGTGTACTTGTAAAGCGTGCCAAGAGCACAATATCTGATATTTGATTCTGAAACTTGTACCAGAAATACTATAGACTGTCCAATATCCAATGCAACTGGTCTCACTTAATTTTCATACTCATTGAAGAAGATATCATTGTTTTACCTGGAAGACATGTTTGAGACTAGTTAATATGACTAGTCAGATACCCTATCTTGCACAGGGTGTATATACAAAAGTAAGATGACCCAAACACTAAAATTTCTATCAAATATACCTTGATAATTTCAATGAATATCTTCCATGTTTCAGGGTCTGAAACATTACAGAAACAATTTTATAGCAAAAATTTTGAGATGACTAAATTCAATATGATTCCAGAATATTATATTACATAGGCTATATCTTTGAAAGTATAAATCCTTAGGAGATGAAATTTGAACCCCATGTACCTTGATTCGTCTACTAAACATCCACAAAGGGGTTCCTTCTAAAATGTCGTATAAAAAAAATTATAGTGAAAATTACAAGTTTTCTCAAATGTAGCAGTGAAACCCCAAGACCTTGAGCTCTCATGCCAAATGTTAGGAACCAAATATCAAAATAGCATAAAACAACCTCAGAATAAGTACCCAATGCCTTGAAAAAGAGATAATTTCATATAATAAGCCTCTTCGAGGGGGAAACCTCCTTATACACCACACAAATTTCCAAATACAAGATGATTCCAAATGAAAAGGTCTCCTTGGTATATATAGGAGACTAGGAGGTACAATTACAACTAATGGACCCAAGCCAACATAAATAAAATAACATTACTTATGTAATATGCCCCAATTAAAGGGTAATGTGCCACTATTTAGGGCTTAACACTTTCCCTCTTACCATTACCCCGATTATTCATTTTTTTAGTATTCATTATACTTTATTATTATTTACTTAATAATAAAAAGTTGATCCCAGGTTGCAGCAAGGGTTTACCCTAGCCTAGTCTGTGATAGAAATTGATGAGGCATGTTGTGGAATTTTTTGTTTATGGAGAGTTTGTTGGTGATTTACGGTCTGTCGGTTGTTTTGTGTTGGTCGTCTTGTGAGCAACGGTTTGGATCTGTGTCTACGGTTTGATCTAGACATGAGTGTGGGTGTGGGGATCTGGTGTTGGTTTCCCTAGTTGTCGCCTTCTAATGCCCATTCTCTCTCACTATTTTCCTTTATTATATGGCTTGGTCTCATCTGGTTTTTTTGTGCAGTTTCTCCTAGTGGATCTGGTAAGTTTTGGTTGTTTGGGCCCATTTTTTTTGTTGTTGGGGCTTCTCCTTTGGGGAAGAATCTCTCCTTTACAGTCGTTGGATCCTCCTATGCTTCTACTTCTTACTGGTGTTGGTTTGTTCAAGGTTTGATGTATACTCAGAACCTCATCTCTTTGTTCCTAAGGATGTGGTGTCATGTTCAATTTTTTAGTGTTGGAGTTCGGGGTTTTGTTCCCTCTCTTTCTTTTGGCCATGCGTTTTACGTTTTTGAACCTGATTTTGGGAGGATGTATGTCTCTCTGACCCGGTCCATCTAGTTTTTGGGGATTCTTTGGGTGTTTCATCCATTTCTTTCTCTTGGTGAGGATTTAGGTTTTCTTCTTGGATCTTCCCTCGTGGTGTTATGATGGGGTTTTTTCGGTCCCTCTCTTTACCATGCTGGGATTTCTCTCTTTTTATGTGATCTTATGTTCAGTATTATATATTTCTTATATGTTGGATTGTTTTGGATTGTCCAGGACAGAGTGACCTGCTTTGTAGCTAGCTAGACTAATTGCATGACTTCTCATGCATTCTTCGGAATGTAAATTTTTTTTCTATTTTGAATCAAATTTACGCTTTTTTCCCTTGGAAAAAAAAACAAGTTGGGGATGATCCCCTTTGGATAATAATTATTATTATTTAATAATAATATAGGGATGATCTCTTTTAGGATAATGATCATAGTTCCTTATTATTATTATTTGATATAATAATAATACTAATATTAATGTGGGGAATGACATACTCCCCTCCTTTAAGGAACTTCATCCCAAAGTTACTTTGATTATGATACGTATAGAATTTTAATGAGCTCACCATATCCTCCACAACACTACTAGCTCTAGCATCTTCCACAATACCCTTTGTTGGACTAGTATAAGCCACCCAAATGACTACAACAAGCATCGAAAGTCCACATCACAACAGTGAGTAAGCGTGAGTACTCTCTAGTTGTCCTTCCCGACTTTTAGAGCCAGGCTTAATGATCCAGGAGGATCCAGGAATGCTCACAGAGGTCTAGGAGGATTTGGAACATCCACAGAGGTCCAGAATGATTTAGAAATGATCAAAATTCAATCATCCCAAATGCTCTCGAAAATGCCATCAATGTGTAGAGCTTGGTGATAGCTTTCCAACAGGACAAAAATTGCCTCAAATAGAGTTTGTATGCAAACATTATGACTAGTCAAAGTTTGAGTCAAACCAAGGAAAAAAGTCAAAGGTCAAAGTCAACAAGGTCAATAGAGTGTTATAGTCCAAAATGCCATATATGTGCATACAAGACATTGGCCCATCCATTTGCATACTTTTCCAAAAATATTGTTGAGGCTTCCTTCTAAAAAAACATTTTTTGGATAGTGTACACACCATACTGCACTAATAGTCCACATACACACATGTGTTTCATGCTAGTTAGCCCACGTACACACACGTGTTGCATGCTAGTTAGCTTTTGTTTACCTCCAAAAGTTGAAATTGTGCGGAATTCAGCGGAGTTTACAGGCTAGGGAGGGTTTCCTAACCATTTTACCCTTTGTAGCCTATCCCCAAACCGAATAACCATATTTTTCTAAAATAAAAAGAGGTCTTGGGGAGTCATTTATGAACATGAGAAAGAGAATAAGAAAACTCTACAAAAATCCCTTCCCTTTCTTAGACCAAGATTCGCATCTCATTCTGAGTTTTAGCCTCAGCCTTCCCTTCCAGCCTTTCTCCTTATGCAACCCTTCCTCCTTCCCTTGGTGATATGTTGGTTGCGAGAAGCTAATGTGGGATTGATGCACTTGGAGCCACGACAGAGGAGCCCAGACTTGGTTCATGGAGTGGTTTCCAGCAAAGGTTGTAACCCTTTTTATCTTTAAATTGAATAAAAGAGTTTATCCTTGTCCCAAAACCCTATGTTTACATGTTTTTGTTCATTTGAGAATTTATATCTATGTTTAGACTTTTAAAGTGAGCATTAGATATTGTAAGTGTTGTTGCATTGTTTTCCTAAGCCCTGGAAGGTCATCTTTGGGAGGAGATATGCGATCTAGGAGGAGGAGACAAGTGGAAGAGGTATACACCAACTGCAAGGATTGAAGGTGCACTCATTAACTCTCTCTTTCCTTTCTCTCTCATCACTTAGTTTAGATGGATCTTGGATAGATTAAGTGTAGATCAGTCTTTTAAGGGATTTATCACTCTGCCTATTACTTAGACCTAGTTTAGGGGGATTTTTCCCGTAGCATAATTGGTGACTCCACTTGGGAGTCTCTCTAGGGTCTTAGTGGGAGATTTTGGTTTGAATTGATTTTTTCAGTTTATTTTTTAGTTTTCCAAGTTTAATGAGTCAGTTGGGGTCTCTGGTCACCTTCCAGGTGCCTACCATCCTTCCCTGTCCAGCTGGTTGTCCAAACCTTTTTCTTTTTTGAAATTTTTTAGAGGTGTATGTTCCATGTCCTCTGTACAACATGCGTACATACGCGGTCTGCATAGTATACAGCCCGTGTACATACGCAGGCTACTTGTGCACAACATGCATCTCTGTGTTTTGGAAGGATTTAATAAAAAAAGACATTTTCTTTCCTGGCAAGAAGCTTTGTGCCTCTCGGGCCTTCTTGAACTCTTTAGGGTATCTATT
This sequence comes from Picea glauca, assembly GCA_000966675.3. Classification (NCBI taxonomy): domain Eukaryota; kingdom Viridiplantae; phylum Streptophyta; class Pinopsida; order Pinales; family Pinaceae; genus Picea; species Picea glauca. Next base: position 316,555 of record JZKD02S1673854.1, read on the forward strand.
AATTGTGTTTGGTTGGGTTAAATATTCAGTTTATCTTGCACTTTGTAAAGAACCCTTATTGTTTCTTTATTTTCTTTTGTTTGCTTTGAAGGTTTAGGGTGAACTTGTAAGCGTTAGATCCTCTTGTGGATTCCAGTGAATCCCTTCATTCAAGCAGTGGTTTAGGGTCTGTGTTAGTCTTTGGTTTATTTTCTCTTTACCTTGTTTGTGCTTTGAAAAACGAAAAAATATCATTTACTTGTGATTTTATTTTCTAAGCATTCAAAAAATCAAAAATTGTTGCATTTAGTTATGCATTTTTGTTTGGTATTTGTAGAATAGGTTATCTATTACAAAAGAAAAGAGTTCCATTTCCAAAGTTACTTCTTTGCTATTTCCTTGAAAGTTTAGTAGTTTGCATTTGCATTGCAAAACAAAAAACGCATTCTAGGAAACTTTTTGCATTTTGGGATCTTGGACTATACTTCGAAAAGTTTGCATTTGCAAAGATTTAAAAGCCATTTTTCAATTGTAGAACCTAGTTTTCTTTTGCACGAATGCTCTAAAGATTTTTTTTCTTCTCTTTCGTCTCTTGAAAACACCATAAGTTGCACGTCCATACCTTTTTGAGTAAATCAAGCCACTTAAAATCAACGATTAACAATGAAAATCAACTAGACTTTTATTTGTAGGGTTCACCAAGTAGTCTAGGCTCTAGGGCCTTGAAATAGGTGTGGAGAGGAAACTCTTCAAGGCCGCTTAAACAAACATAAGAGTTTGTGATAGGGAGTGTTAAAGTCCAGTTTCATAAGATTCAGTTCAGACCCGCCTCTAACACAGTGGCTAAACATGAGATCCTATGAGGAAAGGTAGAGGAAATAATCCCTCTAAAGCCAAACCGAGCGTAGTGGGGATTATTTATTAAGGGTTGTGCTTGGGATTTATGTTGATTTCATTTGACTACAAATCCTCATGGACCTCAAATCCATTCGAGATGCCCAGTTGTCTTCCAGACCATTTTCCTTTGATACCCTTAAAAGGCTTCAGAATTTGTTATTCTTCTCATTACAATCAGCCTGATTGTCGATTGTACTCGCCTAGTGACTGACTACGAGCTGTAAACCTAGTTGCATGTTTTTAGGGAGTTACATGGGTGATTGTGGGGGTATATTGTGGTACCTAGGGCAGACATTGAATCTCACTTTGCAGAGTATACCCGGAGGGTGTTTTCGTGTTCGAGTTACACTTGCACCAGTAAGTTTCTCTAGTGTCGATTGGCATAACCATTCTTCCTGCCAGTCAATTGTTTGCTTGATTTGTTATTAGGAACTTTTTAGTGTGCGATCTATGTTTCATGATAGCTCAACCTTAGAGTGTCGGTTGATCATTTCATAAAGTGGAATATCAACAACTCTGTCATTCACGTAGGCTTCAGGGCCTGCCATCAGTTACTTTCAAGCTACCTCCACCATCGTTGAGGTGAATGATAGATAAAGAGGGTTCATTTGCAGCAACTGGGCCACAGAAAACTATACCCAAGCTAGCTCCTAGAGAATACTTTCCTACACCAGAGGAGTCCATCATTTCTAACCTTGAAGTTGAAGGCTTAAGGCCTGCAAACCCTCTGATAATTGACTTACTGGCGTTGCTTCTTATTCAGATAGTCCCTCTTAAGGTCAATTCACTTGAACGTCAGTTTTTTAGATGAGCGGAGATGGAAGCAACTATTTCTACTTCTTATGGGAGTCCTCATACTCCCATCTCGGTTGCTGCAGAAGGGGGTGTCGTGCCTCCTCCCCCACCTCCACCTATTAGTACTATGGTTGTCCAGACACCCACTACTTCGGGAAGTGGCACATTCCCTTCAACAACTCTGACCACTGTTCCTTCTATCCAAAACGTGTCTGGTGCTCCCTTTTCGTATGGGATGTCGAGTTTTGACTCTAGTTTTGTCCTAACCTACTCTACTCTACAAATTGTTGGTCTAGGGGCAGGGAGCTCTAATTCTCCCTTACAAGGATCTGTCATGGGCACCACTGCCCCGTTTAACACTATCCCTTACAGTGGGGGTCATATCCCTTCTTTGTCCCCTTCGCTCGGAGGTGCTTTCCAGCAGTCGATCGAGATTAACACCAAATCTAGTTTTTTCAGTGAGGGGAGTCATGGACCTCAGTCCTACATGACTCTGGTAGGTTCTATGCCTTTTTATTTGTTCAGTGCATTTGGAAATAACTCTTTCTCATCGTCTTCTTTCTCGACAGGGGGAAACCCCATTTTTGGTCAACCAAACCCTATGCAAGGTTTCATTCCTTTGCAGGGAGTGATGATGGGAGTTTACTCCTCACAAGGTCTTGGAAATCCTTGGCAGGGCGTGTTCCCTTCGCAAGGGAAGTCGATCGGGGTGAACCCCTCCCACTCTCAATGGAACCCTAGGTAGGGTTTGGTACCTATTCCAGGAGGGTCGGTTGGGGGCATCCCCAAACAAGGTCCTTAGAATACTATGCAAAGATCAATCCCTACATAAGGCATGCCATCCAACTACAGGAATCATCTAGTGATGAAGAATCAAACGCAAACTCCTTTTACTGGATAGGTCCACCATGGTTTCTACCAAAACCCTGGCCAATAGCCAAAATTTTCCTAGCAACCTAGTGCCAGCCAAAATCCATGCCCCTCTTTTCATTTGAATCCACCACAACCTAGAATACCTTTCCTGGAAACTCTGCATTTTCTAGAGTTGTCGAGACTGTTGAAAGACCTGATCTATCATGATCCACGTCGGCCCCCCATGTCGACTAAGTTTCCCTTGGACATCCCTAAGTTTGAAGGCAAGCCTGGCAAGGATCCAAGTGATCATGTTATGACATTTCATTTATGGGCTCATCCAACTCGTAAAAGGTTGATCCCATTCCATTGTGTTTATTTCAATGCACTCTTATAGGTGGTGCCGCAAAATGGTATATCGAGCGTGATATCTCGAAGTACGCTTACTTTAACAAATTGGATATGGTTTTCTTAAACCATTTCTAGTTACCAGTAAGATACGATGTCAACATCGAGTTGTTGGCCAACTTCGAGAAAACAAAATTCGTCCATATCTTAGATCACATCCGAGAATGGTGTCGATGAAAGAGCTTGATCAATGTTAAGGTCCCTCCCGCATTTTTTTTCGAGTGGTTCCTAAATTCCTTGGTGCCTTGTGTATCCAAAGACGTCGCGATATCCGACGATTTTTCCTAAGAAGAGGCTATCATGAAATCCCAACAACTAGAGTTGATTTACTCTCAATCCAATATGTTGTACGAGATCCTTCCCGATGCATCACAGTCAACTTTTGACAAGACCAAACAAAATTATGGGCCTCATGCCAATGGCATAGTAGGCTCAGCACAGAGCAAGCCCATAGATCAGTTGACTAATCAGTTACAATAGTTATCGATACAATAGACTGTGTCTAGCCAAAATCCTAGTCTGGCTACCCCCGTAACCCAAATGTTGGATGTACATAGTGTGCAATCGACAAATCCCAAGGGTAACCAGCCAACCGATGGAAAGAGGAAAACTAAAAATAAGAAGGGTAAGGGGGATAAGAAGGTTGCAAATAATATTGGCGAGGGAAAAAATGAAAAGACGAAGGTGAATTTTTTGTGTAATATTTGCACAGACGACCACTTGACTCACCAATTCCCTTGGCTTGAGGAAGCCCAAAATCTATTGGCATAGCAGCAGTCTGTCGTGTTAACCAGCCCTTTTCCACAAGGGAAAAATTTGGCTCAAGCTTCCGCATACATGAACGCTCTTGGGGGAAATCAAGGAGCCCCCATTCCTAATACTAACAATGGAGCCACAAATGCTTATATGATGAAGTTAAAATCTCATCTGCAGACCAGGCCTCATAATTACAAAATGCCAGAATCTGTTGAGAAGGGAAAAGAAGCCTCCAACCCACTACCACCTCTTCAAATTGAGAAGACTATGGGAGAAACTATTACTCGCATCCCTAAGGGTGCATTTAAAAGGGATTCTCACAACCCGAACACGGGGGCTTCTCAGAATTACTCTGTTGTGGAGGATCTGTCACAAACTCCTTGTGCAATGTCTGCTTTGGAAGTCCTCCAGAGTTGCCCCTCACAGAGGAAATAATTTTTGTCTTCCTTGGGAGCGGTCGAGACTACTAACTCAGGATTGATTGTTTTTTACCCTACAAATTATAAGCCTTGTCTTCCTCACCGCGTCTCTTTTCAGATAGTAGTGGTGTATGCCATGAAATCATTAACGTGGAACATTTTCCATACGGTGGTTGATGAGGGTGCCTCGACTTGTTGATGTCGTTGGAATGTTGGAATTCCATTGGCCAACCTAAGTTTTTTCTGTCGCCCACGTTGCTAACCGCATTTGAGGATCAATATTTTAGACCACATGGCATAATTCCCTCCTTCCCCGTGCAGTTGGAGGAAAAAACTATGTGCGTCGAAGTAGAAGTAGTCAATGCGCCTCTCAACTACAATACTTTGTTAGTGTGGAGTTGGACATATGCTATGACAATGCTTGTATCCACCATTTTTCTAGGTCTTATGTTTTCTTCGTGAAGGCTCAATCGTAATCGTTGATCAATTATCATTCTCCCGTCATGTCTCTTCATCAGGGGCATCCATAGTCTTGATGATTGAAAACCCACATCCAGGTACCGTCAACTTAGATGTCGGATTGTTTCCATCTTTAATGGGGACTTTTGATTATCCACCGCCTGCTAATGATGTCAAGTTTATTTTGGTTGTCCCTGACCAACTGAAGGCTACGATATTTCAAGTCATGTCTTTTAGAATGAGTTACTTTAACAACCCATGGATTTTACCTTCCTTGTCAGCTTTGATGGAATGGATAGGGCACCCTGGAATGGTTATTCCCTTTTTTGTTCATGAGGTTGCGTATAGTATTGTCTAGAAAGCCTCAGCCAACCCTTATCCGGCTTCCCCATAGTAGCTAGATCTCATTCTTGAGCCTATTTGGGCTCAATACTCTCTCTCCACTTACAATCATTTGGACTTAGTCTTACCCTTTGACGAGGAAATTTTTCAGGGAATGATTGGGCGAGACATACCTTGGGATGATCTTCACCATAGATCTTATTTTTTACCCGAGTTGAAGAGAATAGAGGTAGGAGAGTTCATTACGACTGTGAATGGAGATACCCCTTGTCCTGTTAACAATCTAGCCATGCACGGAATCTATGCCGAGGGAAACATGGCAAGTGTAGTTGAAACAATTCCTATCAACATCTCTAGAGCCCATGGAGTCGTGGAAAATGTCTTCGTCAGAGCAGATTGTTCCCCCGAAGAGATTCAGATCTACACTGAATTATTAAAAGAGTTTTGCAATGTATTTTCATAGTCTTTTGAGGAGATGTCAGGAATTGACCCATGTATTCTTGAACATGAGATCACAACTTACCCCGATGTTAAGCATGTCCGACAAAAGCTTCACCCAATCAATCCTCGCAAGGAAGTGGCGATCAGAGTTAAGGTAGAGAATCTCATCAAGGTTGGTTTCATCTATCCAGTGCAATTGACGGAATGGGTGTCGAACCCTGTTCCTGTCAACAAAACGAAAGGTATGATCTACGTGTGTATGGAATTTCACGATCTGAACAAATCTTACCCGAAAGATAATTTTGCAACCCCATTCATTGACCAGATTCTCGATGAATTTGCAGGTTGTGAGGTCTTTTCTTTTATGGATGGTTTTTCCGGGTACAACTAGATTTAGATCAAGCCCGAGGACCAACATAAAACGACACTTATTTTTCCTTGGGGTACATTCGTGTACAAGAAAATTCCTTTTGGCCTTAAGAATGTTGGATCCACTTTTCAGTGGGCCATGTCGTTTTCCTTCCACGACCTCAACCACATAGTCGAGGCATATCTTGATGATATGGCATCATGTTGTTGTAAGAGATCTGATCGTCCTTTCCATTTATGACTTATCTTTGAGAGGTGTGGCTACTATCGGATTCATCTGAATCCAAATAAGTGTATTTTTTGCGTCACGTCAGAACACTTGTTAGGTTTTATCGTGTCAACTAAAGGGATCATTGTCAATCCTCTCAAGGTTGAGGAAATAGTTCAATTTCCTACCCGGAGCACAATCCCCCAGCTTCAAAGTCTATAGGGGAAAGCCAACTTTCTTCGACATTTTGTTTCCAACTATGTCGAGATTAATAAGGGGTTTATGCATCTCTTGAAGAAAGGGGTCCCATTTTGTTGGGATGAAGTGGCTCAGTGCTCTTTTGAAGCGTTGAAACGTGATCTAACATCTTCCCCTCTACTTAGTCCTCTAGATTAAGGAAAGGATTTCTTGTTGTATTTGGTTGTCACAAATTCTAATATTGGCATGGTCTTGGTCCAACAGGATGACTCACTCCAAGAGTATGTTATCAACTATATTATTCGAGGCTTTGTAGGACCGGAACTCAACTACACACATGTTGAGAAACTTGTTTTGACAGTTGTTCATGATGTCCAACAATTTTTCCATTGCATCTTACTTCACAAGACCACTATCATAGTTGTCATGAACCCTTTTCAATGTGTTAACACGATGGGTCATCAGAGGGAAAATCAGTCGATGGATAGTCATCCTACAAGAATTTGACTTGGATTTTGTTTCGGCAAAGTCTAAAAAGTCCTTGGTCTTTGTTGAACTAATCTTGGAACTTTCGGTCGAGAGTGGTAATAATTTTCTCGAAGAGTCACTAATCAATGGGGATCTTTTCCTTATTGCATCTTCAGACCCTTGGTATGGAGATATACTTGTGTATCTTCATAATTTGAAGTTCCCATCTTCTTCTTCTCATGATGAGTGTCGGTGAATACGCCATCAAGCATGGAACTATCTTATCCTCAATGATACTTTATATCATCAAGGAGTGGATTGCATTCTACATCGTTGTCTCACTCACAAAGATGCGGAACTTGTATTGAATGACTTTCACACAGGACCATGTGGTGGTCACTTGTCTGGGTTGGAAACAACCCAGAAGATTCTTCACGCTAGATACTTTTGGACCTCATTGATCAAATATTGTGTAGAGGCATTCAAGAAGTGTCACTCGTGCCAGATATTCTCTAGAAAGATGTGGGCACACCCTGCTCCCATGTTTCCATTTATTGTTGTTGGTCCCTTCACCAAGTGGGGGATTGACTTTACTGCATGCCACCCGGTTTCAGCTAGAGGGGGTCGCTATATCATCGTAGTGGTTGACTACATTACTAATTCAGTCGAGGCTATGCCAACGTTTAACAATGATGGGGAAATTGCCACACTTTTCATTTTTAACCAAATTGTAGCCAAGTTCGATATTTCGAAGGAGATTGTCACAGATCATCGCAGTCACTTCCAGAACAAGATGATGTCTGAGTTAACATCAAAACTATAGTTTAAGAAGGAAAATTTGTCACCTTACTATCCACAGGGGAATGGTCAAGTGGAGGCTGTTAATAAGTCTCTCAAGACTATTGTTCAACGGATTATCAATTCGGCCAAGTCAAATTGGAATTTAATGTTGTACTCGACACTTTGGGCTTATCGAACCTCAGTCAATATTGCTACCAATGTTTCTCCTTTCCAACTTATTTACGAGCTAGAGGAAGTATTTCCCATAGAGTTCCAAATCCTTTCTCTTAAGTTGGAAGTGGAACTACTACCCAACACTACCCCATTTGAAGAGAATATTTTATATCTCGAGTAGCTCGATGAGCAGCGTCGAGATGCAACCTTGGCCAACGAGGCCCAAAAAAAATGTATCAAGTGTCATTATGATAGGTCCATATGCCCTCGAGTTTTCTATGAAGGTGATCTTGTCGTGGTCTATGACCAAGATAAATATCCCTTGGGGGTAGGCAAGTTCAAACCCATGTGGTTTGAACCGTTCATCGTTAAAATCGTTTTAGAAAAGGGTGCCTATCAACTTGTTGATTTCGAGGGTAATGCTTTATCAGAGTCTAGAAATGGGCTCTACCTTAAGAATTATTATTCTTAGATCGGTCACCTGAGCGTGAATTCTTGTAAATAATGTATAGCTTTATTTATACAGTCTTGTCTTTTTTTTTATGGATGTGTAGTTTATTATGTTTCTTTTCACTGTGGCATATGTCAAGTGAATCTGAGGTCTATGTTGGGTTCGTAGACGGTGCTAGCCGACACACTTGGAGACTTGTTTCCATATCTTGGGTGATATTTACACCTTTTGGTCAGTTGATGTCTTCTGGAGGTATTTTTCTGGGTGAAGCAACCAATAATGTTGTCGAGTATAGTGTCGTAATAGAATTATTACATAATTCCTTGTCACATGGTATTTCTCACCTTCGGGTTTATCTAGATTCTCAATTGGCCATTTCTCAGTTAAATGGAGTATACTGTGCCTATGATCCCACCCTTCACCGATGATTCCTTAGGGTACATCTCTTAAAACGCTATTTTGATTATATTACTTATATTCATGTTCCTAGGAGATCTAATCAACTAACTGATACATTGGCTAATCAAGAATTAGATTGGCATATTGCACACACATAAAAGTAAAAGCACACACATACACGCACATGTAAATACATTTGTACAAAATGTTTATCCATAAGACAAAAATATGTATATATATATATATATAATAATGTGTCCAAAAAATAATGTCTTAAGTACAAAAGTGGGCCATAAAGCCCCAAATAGAGTCAATATACATCGTTGGGCTCAAGCCCTCACTATATAATAGAGTACAAAAGGTTCCCTCGACACATATGTGGTCTAATACTAACTATGGCCTAGGCCTGTTGGCCCTAGTATAATGAACTATAGCATTTTCAAGATGTCGGAACAGTTGAACCCAAGTCATGGGTACCCCTACAACATGTGCATGCATGGTCGAGGGAAGGTCCTCTATCTCTGCCATCGGCACTGCACGAGTGAGAGTTGTTGGGTTATTCTCTACTCATCACAGTACTCTCTCAGCCTCTCTGGCTTGTAGTCCTCATGAACCTACTGGTCCTCCTATTGTTGTTGGTTAGACATCCGCTCGAGGACGACACCTGGTCCTGGAGAAGTCAGTTGGTCGTACCAGTCCCACATCTATATATGACATATCATTGAGTTAGTACTTTGACATTACCATAAAATGGATAACATTTAAAAATTTAAAAATAAATAACTTTAAAATGTGTTTACATGTCTCTCTGCGCTCCTCGCCATGGGGCATAGGCATATCATGATCCCTCAGGAAACTGATCCCTACGTAGGGGTAGTCCTTGATCACAGGAATTTGATGGGCCCACCAGTCAAAAACTTTGTCATCAAAGGCCTCATGTACTCTCCCTACACCCTGTCAAGGTAACAAAGTTTCCCACCTGCACAATGTCAGAAAGGAGGAAATATGGTCTCGTACTATCTCCCTCAGGCTAAGGCTTGGCACTCTCTTGAAAAATAAAGCGCACAGCGCGGTCCCGAACCCAAAGTTCTTGTTTGTTCTTCTTCGATAGTAAGTCGGTTGTTTTTTAATATATGTGAGCATTGTAGTGCTTCAGTCAAAAATGGTGGCATCTAGACACTAAGATGCACAATGCATATGTGCACGTGAAGCCTGATGAAGTGTTGCAGATCCCGTGATCCACCCCATCATGTAAAGTACTATCTAAAGATTGAGGCTTGTGATCTTATGAATTGGCACATGATATCCTAATTTCTCAGTGCCAACCTTGAAATACATCCTAATGTAAGTTTCTATGTTGTGTGGTCCTAGAGGAAAGGTCCTCAAGCTGATTGGTTCCCTCCTCCTAGAGAGGCCGGTCAAAAAGTAGATATGCTTCGTCATCGGAGTCAATGATTGGCCTTCTAGCATGAAGGCCTCTGCATCTGGATGTCAATACTCTATCAGATGGTTCAGTAGTTTGGGTTGTGCCCTCATGAATGGACACTGAAAGAATTTCCACATACCACACTACTTAAGCATGGCAATGGCCCCTACATCCTCCTCTACCAATACACATAACTCCTCATGTTCTCTCTCTCACCAGTGAACATACAACCTGTTGCAAATACAAATTGAGGTTATTACCTTGTTTTATTTTTTTTTAAAGCTTAAAGAGATGTATGTGGGTTGTCTTTAAGGCAGTCGCGTATGTACGCGGGCTAAGTGTTACTTTTCCCATGTACATACGTGTGTTGAGAGTGGAAAACCCGCGTACATGCAGGCCTGACCTTTTTACTAGGGCGTGCACCCTCTAAAAAAGAAAATAAGCAATAAATAATTAATGAAAAGGATGAGAGATGTCATGTGTACTTACTTGGTTCAGGTTTGAATATCTTTCGTCCACCATAGCTCCTCGAATTTGCATTTTAAAGAAGAGGGATTTTTGGGTTTTTTGTTATTTTCCAATTTGCAATGGTTAAAATGAGTTGTCCACCTCTATTTATAGACTTTTTTGGCTCTTTTTTCCTCGGTTTGGTCCTCTTTTTCCCTATTCTTGGCCCAGTGGGTACTTGAGTTTCTCATTGAGATATTTTTGGGTCATTCTAAATGAACTTTTTCTTTTGGTTTGGTGTTTTTGTGAGATGAGTTACACTCACATCATCCTGTCGTAAAGTTTTTTTTTTCGAAATTTTCATATAGGTTAGGTTCTCATCACCTTGAATCTTGCATATTATTGACTATTTTCGCTTTTCCATAGGATTGATCCCACCGAAGTGCGACACGGAACCTTCTATGTTGCTTTAGAAGTGTCGTAATTAGGTGGTAGATCCTTCCTCTAGATGGATGCTCTAGGTAGATGGTTTTCTGCATTTTGGCATCCATGTTGTGAGTTTTTTTCCATAGACTTGGGAGTCCTTTTAGTCCCGCCATGATTGTATATCGAAGCCCCATTTTTGTTCATGTTTTCTGGCTCATACCCAAGGGACTCCCTATGAGCATGGTTTGTTGTCTTTCAAGTTCTCTTAAACTTTGAAAGCAACATATAACGAGAGCTTATTTGTTATTTTTGGTCTCGTTTGGATTACTTAAGAAAATAAGCCCCCCTGGAGTTTTCTTTAGGCCCTTTTTAGACTCTCTAAAATTGAAAAGATTGTCAAGCGATCTTTTTTCCCTTCACGCTCGTCAAACTAAAATTTGAAGGCACATATGTCCGGTGGTAGTTTACCCCTTTTCAATTTGGGCAGTTAATTTACGAATAAAGGTATGCCCTAGGGGCTTCGCTTCACTAGGAGAGTATTCTCAAGACTAAGGGACTAAATTTTTGAAAAAGGGCCATTCTCCTTGGTTTCGGTTTGTCTCTTTTTGGGCCTTGGAGATTATCTATGAAAAAGGAACCCCCTCGGAGTTCATAGTTAAGCTCTTTTCAGACTCCCTAAATACGAAAAGATCGTCCAGTGACCTTGTTCCTTTCACACTTGTTAATTGGTTCAAAAGGAATATCTATTTAACATAATCTTAACCCTTTTTCCAGCCAATAGATTATCCAGGAAAAGGTACGCCTTGGGATACATGTCTCGCCGGGAGACTTCTCCTAAGTTATATTTTATACTTTTTAGAGCTAAGGAGACTAAACTTAGAAAAAGGTGTTGAGTCCATACTTAAGCTCTTTTTAGACTCCTTAAAATTGAAAAGATAGTCGAGTGATCTTGTCTCGGTCAAACTCGTTAAAATGGTTTTGAAGAGACGTCCTTTTGGTATAAGTTTAACCCTTTTTCTAACCGACTGGACTAATTATGAAAAAGGAACACTCTAGAGTCTTCTTTTAGTGTTTTTCAAACTCTCTAAACATGAAAAACCACTGAGCTTACCTTCTTTGGGCTCGTAAAATTTCACATAGAAGGAGTCTTTTTGTGTCATACTTAATCGCATTTCATGTATCATCCTTGCGTCTTTGGCCTAATGCCAGCTTCATGTTGCTAATAACTAAACCTTCAAAGCATTCCTTAAATGCAAGCCTTGTAGCACTTTTTCCTTCGTGATCTGACACCTTGACCCATGGAGGAATTTTCCCAAGTGTCCTTATCCTGCACATGTCTCCTTGCACTGAGAATCAATATGTTCCATGCGCTTGGAACTAGTTTTCTTTCCTGCGACACTCGTTCCTCCTTTGTAATGTATCATTCTTTTATTCTTTTTCAAGCTTGTTAAAAATTTGAAAAATACAAAAAAAAAAATCAAATATTCCAAAAAGAGGGGACGGGATATACATTATCTTTTATCGGCAACAAGATAGTTGCGCTTGGATAAAGCACATACTTATGTTTGTTCGCCAGGCATTGGGATCTAGTATGACCTTAGGAAATTTTTCTTGTTACATAGAGTTGTGTCCTCCTCCGTTTGGTTACTCTTCCAAACATATGGATAGTTTGTGGTGCCTCTTGTATTACAGACTTATGTCAATAATATGTTGCATGAGTCTCATATTTTTGTTTTTCTTTTGTCCAAGGGAAGTTTTATCCAACCTGAGTCAACCATTCTATAGTTGATCTCTTGAATTTCATGAGTCGGCCATCTCGAGAGTCCAGTCAAGTTCGGATTGAAAATCAATGGAGTTTTGTGCCTGATGATCAAGATCCTCTAGTCTTTCCCCAATGGCATGTCGAAGACCTCAGGGTAGTGAGTCTTACACTCCTATTGTATTCCTACCTGAGTTTTGAATATCTTGAAATTTTTTCTCGAGCTATGAAGTCCTCGTCGCTAGCCACAAGCATCGATGCTTATTGAAGATGCATACCATATTGTACTTGTATATCTTTAGATGATCTTGAGATGTAGATCTGTTGTGTATTGTTCATGGATACACTTTATACAGACATTCATATTTTGTCTTGTAGTCATATATGACATGGATCTATAGTGTACTTGATTGGAAGCCATGCTTAGTTCATCCTGAGCATGGGTATGCTCACCTCAGACAGATTATCATTATTTCGCAAATGAAACACACACAAACACTCATCTCGGGCTCACTCAACTATGTGCCTTCCTACTGTGTAAAGATATTGCAATGTATTTCGGCCATCAATTTCTCTTCTGAAATCACACATTAGGGGGCATTTGTTATAGTCCAAAATGTAATATCTTTGCATACAAGACATTGGCCCAGACATTTGCATACTTTGCCAAAAATACTATTGAGGCTTCCTTCTAAAAAAACATTTTTTGGATAGTGTACGCGCCTTGTTGCACTAGAAACGGTGTACACATGTGTGTTGCATGCTAGTTATCCCACGTATACATGTGTGATGCATGCTAGTTAGCCTGTTATAAAATTGCACAGAATTCGACAAAATTTACCAGATAGGGAGGGTTTCCTAACCATTTTACCCCTTATAGCTCGTCCCCAAACAGAATAACCATATTTTTCTCATATAAAAAGAGGTCTTGGGGAGTCATTTATGAACATGAGCAGGAGAATAAGAAAACTCTACCAAAATTCCTTCCCTTTCTTAGCCTGATATTTGCATCTCATTATGAGTTTTAGCCTCAGCCTTCCCTTCCAACCTTTCTCCTTATGCAACCCTTCCTCCTTCCCTTGGTGATATGTTGGTTGCGAGAAGCTAATGTGGGATTGATGCACTTGGAGCCACGACAAAGGAGCCCATACTTAGTTCGTGGAGTGGTTTCCAGCAAAGTTTGTAACCCTTTTATCTTGAAATTGAATAAAAGAGTTTATCCTTGTCCCAAAACCCTATGTTTACATGTTTTTGTTAATTTGATCATTTATATATATGTTTATACATTTAAAGTGATCATTAGAGATTGTATGTATTGTTCCATTTTATTCCTAACCCCTTGTAGGTCATCTTTGGGATGAGATATGTGATCTAGGAGGCGGCAACAAGCAAAATAGGTCTACACCAACCGCAAGGATTGAAGGTGCACTCATTAACTATCTCTTATCTTTCTCTCTCATCACTTAGTTTAGATGGTTTTGGGGTAGATTAAGGGAAGATCAGTATTTTAATGGAGTTATCGCTCTGCCTATTCCTTAGACCCAGTTTAGGGGGATTTTCCCCATAGCACAGAGGTGACATGTGTCACCACTGCAGGGTGACACATGGCATGACCGTGTAGTATATGTGTTGGCAAGTGACTCAGCATTCGTACCTCCATCCAAACTAATCATCGGTTGACATGTGGCAAGGTTATACCAATGAGTGGTCTCCACGTGGTGACCTCCCATTGGCCATTAATGGTCATGGTTTACCAAAATTATAGAGTCGATGAGGGTCAAACCCCCAACCTCCATAAACCTTACCAAAGTCTCCACTACCAACGAGCCACACGAGAGTTACTTAACCATAGTGGACATATTTTTTATTTGAACTTACATATTGTAATAGGTTGCACCAAAAGGGTCGAGGTCCTAAGCCCTCGAACCATAGTTCTATGGTGTATATCATATAACTGTGACCACCGTATCTTTTATGGGTAGTTCAAATTGCATGTCATATATATATGTAATATATGGTTTTATATCCATATACCAACAAAAAAAATGAACAGATCGGCGGTCGGTGGGGCTCGAACCCCCGACCTGCCACACACATGCACCAACACTTAACCAATTTCGCTACAAGTACGGGTTTTTTAGGGACCCGCCTAACAAATAACTAAGGCCAAACATGGATTGCAGACGGTGGGTAAGGGGTCCATGCCCTATTTAATGGGTGCATAGATCGAGAATTGTACAGACAAACATATAATAATTGCAGAGTTATGTCTCAAAGTATGTGCCCAAGAGTACAAGGACTTTAAGGCTACACCGTAAAGTATGTTGAGAGGTCCATTGACGGAATTTTAAGAACTGTATACTCATTTTTCATGATTTTTTGAAATGAATCCAATAATACATTATGTTTTTTAGTTTGAGAAATGCAAAAAAAGGTCATTGTAGAACACAAGCATTTGAGCATTAATAAAGAGGTATTTATTGGAAGTGGGCCCGGAGACATAGCCCAAATTAGGTGAACTCTGCTATCAAACTTGTGTATGTGATATTATCATTGTTTTTCATATATTTTTAATTATTTTATCATTAAAGTGTATTTGGTTAGATAATTATTTCACATGTAAATTATTAACAGTGAAGCGATCATTTTATTTCAAAGATCAAGTAGATGTTATCATGCATTAAAAATTAATAAGCAACTAAGGATTTTCGGATCAAGTTGGTATCAAATCATGTTTGACAAGTGTTTTCAAGTGAATGCTTACAAGAGCCAAACTCAAACTTGGTAAAGGAGAGCTTGCAATTTATAAGTATTAAATTGAAAGAAGACTTCGTAAGCATGGATTCTAAAGGAAAGGAAGGAGAAGATCCTCCCATGGTTCTAGAAGAAATGATGGATACACTTCGCTCAATGAGAGAGATAATATATGATTTTCAATGAAGAATTCAAAATCCTGTAAGTGGAGAATATTTGGTAAAAGGAGAAGGAGGGGGTGAAGGTGGTGGACCTTAAGAGCCCCCTTCACCATCCTCATCATATTCATACTCTTCTAAAGCAAGTAAACATTCTTCTCATAAAAGAAGTCATCTAAGAAGTATGACCATAATCTTCCTTTATTAAAGTTAGATGTCAAGTTAGAATTGTCGACCTATGATGTAAAGTTGAATGTCGAGAAATTGGACAACTGGATCAAGCAAATAAAGGTATGTTCTAGGATTCAAAATATCATGGACGACACTGCAAAAATACAATTAGTTTCTCTTTGACTAAGTGGCACAATCTTAATATGGTGGGAGAGTAAGATGTAAGTTGATCTAGTTCAAAAGGGTAAAGTAATCTCTTCCTGGGATAAGTTTACTAAGGCTATAAGAAAACAATTATATCCACTGGCACACACGCAAATGACAATGATAGAATGGCAGCATCTAAGACAAGGTAAAGGCCAGAATATTTAGGCATTTACAAAGGAATTCAAAAAGAAGGCATTATCATTAGGGATTTTGTTGTATACCCATGAAACTCTTCTGAAGTATATTGGTGGAATGCACTCATATATTCATCATACTATTTTAATTTTTAACCCTACTAGCATTGATAAGGTGTTTGTACAAGCTACGCATCTAGAGGCTAGTAAGGGTAATCATGCGAGTGAAGATAAGAATTCATACAAGTTTAAAAGGAAACCAAAAGGTAAATGCAAGAGTAAGAAATCAACTACAATGAAGCAATTTGAGGGAAGACCTACATGTTTCCATTGTAAGAAAAAGGGACATGAGGAATCACAGCGTTGGAAGCTTTACATCCAGAATTGTGATCGAAGAAGTTTAAGGATAAAGGGAAGCAGAAGATTGTTGCATCAGCTCATCAGGATTTAGGGTCAAATTATGGGGATGAATCTAAGATCATGGAAATGGGAAGCAAAGGTATATAAACTATCAATTCTAATTCTTCAATTCAATCTGCTAAATTGGGAAGTGATATTGATCAAAAGAAAAGAAGCAAGATTTTCCATGTCAGAGTTATAGTCAATCATACAAAGGTATATACTTTATTTGACAGTGGATCTCAAGTTAACTTAATATTTGAAGCAATTGTTAAGAAGTTGGGTTTGAAGATGACACCTCATAAAAATCCTTATCCATTAGGATGGGTATGTGAAGATGCTAAGTTACAAGTGACGAAATAGTGTAAGATCATATTTGCAATTACAGCTAAGTTCTTTGATGAGGTTGAGTTAGATGTTGTACCTATTGACATTTGTGGCATTGTCTTGGGTAGTCCATATCTATTTAACAGGAAGGCTATATTTTATCACAAAGAAAATAAATATCATATTTTCAAGAACGGGGTTGAATTTATTGTCAAAGCTCATTGTATCAAGACTAATGTTTCTTTAGTGAGCACAGGGAAAATGAAGAGACTCATGAATGTAAGTAAATATTTTGTTCTCATGATAGTGAAACAAAAATAAGATATAACTAAGTCTTTATCAGGTTGTGATCCAAATCATAAATAAGATATGTTCAAAATCACATCTAACTATGATGAGTTATTCCGGGAACCAATAGGGCTGCCTCCTAAGAGGGAGGTTGAACATGAAATCTATTTGCAGCATGATGCTCCTCTTCCTAATATTGTAATGTATAGGTCATTAGTGATCGAGAACGCAGAAATTAAGAAGCAAGTTTAGGATTTTCTCGATAAAGGAATAATCAATCCAAGTTCATCTCTATGTGGTTCTCCTGTTGTGTTAGTTCCAAAGAAAGATGGCATGTGGAAGATGTGTATTGACTTATAAGCATTGAACAAGATTACGGTAAAGAATCATTATCCTCTTCTCAGAATTGATGACTTATTGGATCAATTAAAGAATGTTGTTTATTTCACTAAGATGGACTTGAGAAGTGGATACCATCATATCAGAATTGCAGAAGGTGACATATGGAAAACTGCTTTCAAGAACAAGCAAGGATTGTTCGAATGATTAGTTATGTCATTTTGTTTATGCAATGCACCAACAACGCTTATGAGGGTAATGAATGATGTGCTTAGACCCTACATAGATGATTTTCTTATCATCTATTTAGATGATATATTGATCTTTAGTAGAATATGGGAAGATCATATAAAGCATGTCAAGACAGTCTTTGAAATCTTGAAGAAGGAGAAGTTGTATATCAAGTTATCTAAATGTGAATTTGGGAATAATTCTCTGGCATATTTGGGATACATTGTAGGGAATGGTCCGCTAAAGATAGATCCCACAAAATTAGAACTCAATGTGAAATGGCCCAAGCCAACTATCGCCACATAATTCAGGAGCTTCTTAGGAGTAGTATAGTAATTGAGGAAATTCATTGCTAATTTCTCATACATAGTAGCTCCTCTACATGCATTAACAAGTGTTAAACAAGTCTTTCAATGGGGAGGAAAGTAGCAAAAATCCTTCGAGACATTGAAGGAAAAGATAAGCATTGCACCAGTATTGGATATTCCATATTTACAACAACCATTTGAGATTCAAACTGATGCAAGCGGATATGCCATGGGCACAGTCTTGATGCAACAAGGTAAACCTATATGTTATCATTTTGAGACTTTCACACAGGATGTGATTAACTATCCAACATATGATAAGGAATTGTATGTGTTGGTACAAAGTGTAAAGAAATTGAAGCATTAATTAATGGGAAAGGAGACTATAATTCATACAAATCATCATCCATTACAATAGTTGCAGTCACATACCAAGCTACAACGGTCATGACACTTCAGGTGGATGGGTTTCTTACAGCAATTTCATTTGGTAATCAAGTATAAGAAAGGTATTCATAACAAGGTTGCAGACATGTTGTCAAGACCAGTGATTAATGCATGAACAATACTAAGGGTTAAATCCTCTAGCTCATGAAATTTATGCAAAACAATATGCTAAGGATGATGATTTTAAATATGGATATGATGCATTAACTCATGGAAATCAGCAGTAAGATTATTATATGCATGACAATTTGTTATATAATCTTGGAAATATTTGTATACCCAAGGATGAAAGAGTAAATATAATAAGATAAGCTCATACATCTCTCATTTCTGGTCATTTCGGGGTTGGTAATACAACAGCACAGTTACAGAGATATTGTTATTGGCCTCGAATGAATGAGATAGTTTCCAAGTACATAAAAGGGTGTGTTATGCATGCCACAAGCAATCCTAGTAACAGAAAGTTGGGGTTATATACACCACTTCCAGTTCCTTCTCATCCATGAGAAAGTATATCCATGGAATTTGTGGGAGGTTTACCAATGTCTAGGACAGGTCATGATTACTTATATGTCGATGTGGAAAGATTCAGAAAGATGTGTATTTTCATGCCATGCAAGAAACATGTCATAGTTGAACAAACAACACATATGTTCTTTACTAATGTATGGGTTCTGTTAACTACCAAAAACGCACCAGCATTTTTGAAGGAAATATGCCTAATATTGTAGGGAAATTTTTATTAGCTTCCCTAGCTCCAAATCCAAATATTATTGTACCATTGGAAATATTACGATCTGTAGATGTCGATCGACTATTGGAACGTGCGAAACGGATATTCCATGGCTGAGAAAATTGATTTTTCCCAAAGGCAGTTTTTTCTGAAA
>JZKD02S1673854.1:344424-354778 GCA_000966675.3 Picea glauca
TCAAACACTTGGAAGCCATAAACCACCTCTGAAGCTCATTTTCAAGCCATTCTCCACTTAGCAACTTGACCCATAGGGGCATCTCTTCATAAGTATCACTTTCCATCTCACATTCCCCCTAGGGTCACGCGCGACTCCCCCTTATGTTGGATTCTTCCTTCACAGAAGCGAGGGAGGGTTTATCTGAGGTGACATTGGGTAAACTCTCCCACCATTATCACCATCCAGTGGATTGGGTCGGGCTTTTCCCAACTTACAATTTGTGCGATAACAAGCCTTATGTGCATAAGCCAAAATTTCAAACGAGAAAGGATCAAGTTTGTTCAATAACTATTGGAATATAAGAAATCAATTCTCTAGAAAATTTTCAAGTGGCAAGATGTAAACAAGGAACTTCCTCTTTTAAAAAGATAACTGTTCATTCGAGCTCGTTTCTTCCAACCAAGTAACAAAAATGTTACAACCAAATTGAATACTCAAGGTGCAAGGGTAAATAGAGGTAATACCATTAGTTGATTATGTCAGGTTGAACCTATTTTATCTCAAGGTTCACCATTTTTATGCAATGAAGTAGCTTACAACAAGATTCACAAGAGATTCAGGCACTGCTCAATTAATGCTTGGAAATAAGGATTTTTTGCAAGGAAGTTAATTCATCAAATCAAAGCACCATTTCTCTTAAATAAATAATTACCAATGCAATGTAGCAGAAAAACCCAATGCTAGATACTATAGACCATTCTTTGTCTTGCAACAATGTGAACTTGGAAATATTTGAAATGCAATTTAAGTATGTCATATGTCAATGTATCAATTTTTCACATACCTTTGTCTATTAATGAGCAGATTTGAAGTACTAAGTCAACCATTTAATCAGTAACTAAATATATTGAAATTTTTATAAAAAAATTGTTGTGAACCACGGAACACTAATAATGTGATCATTGGAGGTAAAATATACATAGAGAGAATGATCATTATATATCATGTATCTAAACCTCAATCAAACTTGTATGTAATATGGATCCAAATTTTGATTGTAGGAACCCATTTTAATCAAATCATTCATTCAATGTAAGCTTGTTGAGGTGATATTTTTCAAAATGCACATATCAACATGTCACAAAGGTGGGATTCCAACCCAGGTACATACAGAAGATAACAATCATTCCTCACAATCACCCAAAATAAACCCATAGGTAGAGTCTAGGCCATGATTGGAACAATTCCCAAGCCAATACTTCACACTAGAAATGAGGCTAGATAATATGTACAGCCAAAACAAAAGTATAAGAGTAGTAACACATTGGGTTGCAAAAAAGGATTTGTAACCAAAAAAATAGCCAAGGCTCAAGCCTACCACACCAAAGGTTATTCCAACTCAAGCAACATCAAGACTTGGTGAGACCATTAACAAAGAGAAAGAACAAATATATAGGGTTAGAGTCCACCCAAAAGCATGGAAAACAATATGCATTGCCAAACAAATGTATGGAGCTTATGAAAGTATTTGAGAATTGAGTCATTATGAAATGAGAGGAAGACAACCCCACCATATAATTAACATGGACATAATGAAGAATAATAGTGCCATAGAATATCACATAAATGCACCAAGTAGGCCTCGATAAATAATGGAGGGGAAATCAAGCCACAAGCAATCTATTTAACAAGCAAGGAAAATGTTTTGACCCCGTGACAAAACATATAAGCAAGACATGGGAATATCCAAGCCAACCTATTGTGAGATGATGTCAAGCCACTTATCAATTAAGTTTTCATGAATTGACCTCAAAACTTCAGGGTGAAAACAAAATTTCCAAGCCAAATCTCATGCTCAAGTTCTAGAAATGAAACTCAAAAGGAAAGAGGCAAGTTGAACTGCTTTGAAAACTAATCTTGGAACTAGGTGAAGGAGACTTCATTCTAGACTTTCAAGGAAACCCCATATCCTATTAATAATAACCATTGAGAATAAAACGTAAAACCTTGCAATTTCCACAAAAGCATCTCTTATCTATACAATAATTCCAACATGACTTTCTAAACTCTATACTAAATCCTAGGAGTTTTACAATACATTGATTGATGCCAAGAAAAGTATCAATCAATGTATTGTAAACAGTTCTACAACACATTCCCTTTAGACCATGATTTATTTCAAATGCCAAAATACTTCTACCAGTGTCATCAAATGAAAACTATGACCATAGAGCAGTGATGAAACATTGATCAGGCTTAAGTGATGTCATCATGAATTTATCATCCAAATATACTAGACATTAAATTTCAACAGTGCATAGTGAGACATTAAATGTAGCAAGGTATTATCACTAATGTGATAGAGTGATATCATTCAATTCTAAACCATTTACTAAAGGAGAATATTAAATAAGCCACTATCCAATTATGAAAAATTGTAATCAATAGAACAGAGTTTCCTTACACCATTCAAGGTACTTTACCATTGAAAAATAAGACTCAATACTACTTCATTGACTTGACAAACAGGTGTTATTATATAATGGTAGATACAAATTTCACTGAAGAAAATGTTCCGGTTTCAAAACATATATAGAGCATTGAAATGTTACTACAACTCAAGCATTCACAGGCTTAATATAAACTTCTTTGTAACAAACATTGCAAAACAAAATAATAGGTTTTTTTTTTTTTTTTTTTAAGAACAAGATCTGGTTATGCGTGCGAGAACATTGTTTCAAGGGGTCTAACAAACAGAATTAGTGTGTGAGATAACGTGATAACCAACTACACCACCCACACTGCAGTCTCATCAATTTTGTCATCAGATATCAATCCATGAAATCATTTTAATATTTGCATATGGGTGCCCTCGAAGACATGCCCACTGATAATCATTTCTATCCCTGTACAATTTTTAATGAAAACATGGTATAATACATGCTTTACATGATCTACTGGGAAGTGCATGATCGCTTTAGGAACTTTGCCCTGTATGATATAGCATAATTCCCATAATATATGTTCTCATTAGCTTTGGATTCATTTTGACGTATGCATCAACGCTTGCAAGTATAACTTATCTTTCTGAAATTATATGTTGTCAGAACGTAGTCTATTACGGTATTCGCTACCGTTGTTGTTGTTGGCATGAGATCTTGATCCGAGGTGATGGCTCTTGAACAGGAGAGGTGTTGGTTTGGATTGTGATGTTACTAGTAAGGAAAACTACACAACAAAAGTGTGTTTGTTAGGTATCCCTCCAAGTATATTGGAGGTACTCATCTAATGTACACAATACTGGATGATGAAATCTATTGGTGAAATATTTGGAGGACTGAGTGTATGGAGAAAATCGATTTGAAACCAATTATTTGCACCAAACTACTTTCCAGAGAATTCTCATCAAACAAATCTATACATGTGTTTACAAATTAGGTAGATCTATCACTCACATCTACCATAGAAGAATGATATATCATACATCTACATCAACCACATAGAAGAATGATATATCATAGATCTACATCAACCACACATTGATACTTTGTGACTCATTTTACATTGATCTATTTGCAACAAGAATTGATTTACCTAATTGAATGTCTTTTATCCCTACTAAAAGTGCTTCATTTCTCTTTTATCCCTACTAAAAGTGCTTCATTTCTCTTGCAATGGTAGACTCTTCTTATAAATGACCTTGCACAATTTTATGGAGCATTATGGCCAATATGATCTAAGTGGACCTGGAGGTACTAGATCTCATAAAATCTAGATCCAAAATTGGATCCAACTAATGCAATAACTTCATAGAAGGAATTAATAACTTTAAATCTATATTGTCAAATTTCATACTAGTTCAAAAAATAGTGTCATACAGAATTCAAAGTGTCATACAGATTTCAAAATGCTTAAAATTCTTAATGGAAAAATGCAGACCATAGTTATCAAATCTCTTTATTTATCTGACTTAAATTAGAAAGGACCATAGGCCTTGAGGGTTGAAACCTTGCTCTGATACCATATGTAATAAGCTACTTTACTAAATAATTATATAAGAAGAAGTTTATCCATGTAATAGAAACTGAAGGAAATACAAAATTACCATTAAATAGTCCAAATAACCCTTGAATATTCATTGAAATTCGTATTGAGAGAAGCAATGAGAGGTAAGGAACTTACCTGTGGTGAAGAACCCATCTTACCTATAACCCAGTGACTTGAGGAATGTAGTCATACCTTGATCATTAACCTAACCACCACAACAAAAGGTCGGGGGTGGTTCTCCACCCAACCATATACCTTGCTACTTTAATCCTTAGTAGAAAGTCACCCAGAGCCCTCAACCTACTACCATGCTAGCAAATCCTTATACTTACCTTTTCTATAGCTTCAGTCGAAGAGAGATGTGCCAAAAGAGAGATGTCCCTTTTCTCTTTCCCTCCCTCCTTTTATAGAATCCCAAAACTCCATCCCTAGGATCCACTTGAATTATTTATTATATTTTTAGGGTTTTTCATCGATTGTCGTTATTTATTTTACCATTACCCGGATTGTTGATTTTTTTAGTATTTATTATACTTTATTATTATTATTATTTACTTAATAATAATAAGATGATAATTATTATTATTATATAATAATAATATTGGGATGATCCATTTTTAGGATAATGATCATAGTTCCTTATTATTATTATTTTCTATAATAATAATACTAATATTAATGTGGGGCATGACACCTCCATGTTGTTTTACTTTTATTTGATGGGTAATCATGTGTTATTATAAATGAGGGTTGTGTAATTAAATTTTAGCCCATCCATTGAGATGTCTTAACATAATTCAAGTCACTCGAGAACTTTTCTTTTAAATGATTTACCACACACAATATCATGTGATTGATCTCTAAGGTATCTTCCTTTAATTTGTTTGTGGGTGTGATAAATAACCAAAGCCATTTAAAACACATGTAATCTTTCTCCTCCATTAATTATTTTACCCCTTCCATTCATACAAATAAAGATTCATCAAGAACATTTTATGATGATAGATGGTGTGCTTAGCAATGGCCAATTTTTCGAGAATATAAGGGATCCTAGCTATATAGGTACCTATGAAAGGAATGGACATTCATTATTGAGCTAAGTGGTTTTCTTTCTAGGAGTTAGTAATCCCATGTATTACCTATGCCAAGGGGTTGTTCAACATCTAGTTATCATTGAGAGCAATGAAATGGGTCCATCCAAGGATACTATAATAGTTCAATCAAGTCTCCAATTGATAAGTTTCATTAGGAAAATTAGCATCGCAAAGGTTGTAGGAAAGGTGGTGACTTTTATCACAATGAAGAAGGTGACAACTCCTAATGGTGTGGTTACTATAAGATGGAAATGGAGTTCCACCATGAAGCAAAGTAGGGGACAACCATTGAAATGTAGAGTTTTAATCACTACACTTTGGGATGTCATTTTTTATGATCATGTGCATGAGATGGGAAATCTACTAGGCCAACATGTGTGATGGATGGGATGGCTCAATGACACATTCAACAAAATCCTATCGATTGTAAACTAGTAGTGCAATGGAGGTGTGGCACAAAATATGGTTGGAAAAAATTCTTTAAGTGACTTAACCATCCCTTTCTATATTTCTTTGTCCTACTAAGAGAGAGATAGCATGATTTACTTTTTTATGGAGGTTCATGGCATACTCCCTATTTTTATGTATCATATTTTTCCCGAATGTAGCTTGTGCAAAAAACGGGCACGATCATTATTAATACAAAGGACTTGTTGTGTATAATTCAATGTCTTCATTAAACCCAAGGTTTAGCTCAATAAGTTTAACCATATTCCCAAGGCATGTTGCCAATGGCGAGGCCATAGCTTACATGTTCAAATTTTGTTAATACCCCAAGGGTTACAATCCACTATAATGGCTAGTGATTGAACTACCTTCCATAGGGATATTTTAGGGAAGATGAGAGATCTCGCAAGGAATCCCTTGGGAAAAAAATCAATGTCTTATGATATTTTATTTAGAAGCATCAAGGAATATCAATTATAAATGATTTTTCTTTGTAAGACCTACTATGTGGATCCTTTTTATTTCATTATGTCTATCACACGTCGTTCAATATAATTTATTTGGTAAAAAATAATCCCACCTTAGGTTCTCCCATCATATAATTTCATAGTTGATTCAAAATTAATGGATTTTCTTTGCATTTAAAAGGTTGATCTACTCTTTAGTTTTTCACGGCTTGGATTATTCTTTTGGAAGAAGGATATAGGCATTCCTCTTTTGACTCATGGTAACTATTTCCCTTTACAATGTGACAAAAATCTCGTATCCTTGATTGAAGCATCCTCATGACCATTATGTGCCTTATTTTTAGGCCAAGAAGAACCCAAAATCTTCAAGAGAACATGCCAATTCTCTTAAGGTAATTGAGTTGCTTCA
This sequence comes from Picea glauca, assembly GCA_000966675.3. Taxonomy (NCBI): domain Eukaryota; kingdom Viridiplantae; phylum Streptophyta; class Pinopsida; order Pinales; family Pinaceae; genus Picea; species Picea glauca. Next base: position 350,871 of record JZKD02S1673854.1, read on the forward strand.
AGTTTCAACCTTGTCTCCCAACACTCTACCCCTTTGTCTTATGTATCTAGGAATAGTTCATATGTTGATTCAAGGATTCTTAAATAAAAGAATACTCTATAAACTAGGAAGTTTTGAGCTAATATAAGTCATGAAATACCTAATAATAATGGGAAAGCTACCTACCTACCTTAACCAGAAGAGTGTGATGATTATGCAACATGAAATTACCAATGTAACTGATCTAGAAACTTAATAAGTGTGTGAGATTCATAAGTACCTAGTTGGACTAATAAGACTAGTATAGTAAGGATGATGAGGTTATAAGGGTTGGGATCTTATACTTCCATCTCGTACATAATCTCCTACCAACACCATGGACACTCGATATCCTAATGGATATGATTTTGATCCAAGGTCAATTGACATAGATTATTAGGGAAATAAGATGCATGGATAATCATAATAGATGTTAGTATTACCCAATTTCTAAGTTTACCATTCTACATTATACCATGTCTTACTTCCTTCACCCTACACTCCATAAGGTTAGCATATAAAATCGTATAAGATACAAGGAAAGGTTTAAGGTTGGGATTTATTACCTCATTCATCAAATTCTCTAACCACTCAAGTAGAATGTCAATGAAATTTTCCTTGCCGCTATTATAGAACTCAAATTTATGGTACCTTAACAGTTGCATATCCAAAGCTAGGTTGTGTCATGAAGTCCTTGTTACACGATAGCTCCCTCCTAGGTTCATATCCCATATTTTGTTAAATAGTTGAATGACCCTAGTGAAGGTATTTTCTACCTCATAACCATACATGTTAGGATCCTCATTGAAATGTGAAAGAGTACCATTGTCAACTTCTTCAAAATATATTAATCACGAGAGGTGTTGATCAACACATGACAAGGGATTATCAACTTATTCAATGGGAATGGAGGATTATTTCTCTTGAGTATTCAAATAAGGAATTCAAATTGTTCTCAATTGTATCCATTGAGGTTGATTTTCATATGCTTTAGGAAAAATTCCTAGAGAAGGATCATCTCTCAAGGAGGGATTTCCACATTTCTTAGGAGTTAATCCATCCATCCCCTATATATTGGCAACAATATCATACATGACAACCTTTTACAAATACCTGAGTATATCCAATAGGTTATCACATTTACTTATGAATTCTTGATCATAATCATTCAAATGATAAGCCAAGTGTTGTGACTGCAACAACTTCCCATTAAATTTTTTTGTCCCATGGAAATTTAAAGGCCCCCCCTACCTAATTTGCATGTCCTATAGCAAAATCATGGGTAAATTCTCATTTTCTAACCAATCTATGGTATTTGCAGAGGAAAAACAATAGCCATGTGCAATCTTTGCTTCTCGGTGTTTTGTTGCTTGAAATTACATTCTACAGAAACGTCATGGTTCCTCTTTTAAAACTAATACATTTTTTTAACTTCCTTTGAGGATCATTGACTAATAGGTCTACCAATTTCTTGTGTAAATATATCAATTGAAAACCTATCAAGTTATCTCTATCGGCTTCTCTTCATTAGGAAGATGAATGTCGTTGTAATAAATAATTCATCGAAACCCAAAGATTGAATAGCCTATCAGATATTATCTATAAAATACTTGTTATCAAAAGTTTAGCTTGACACCTTTTTAATATATTTCTGAAAAACGAAGACCAGTGACTTGTCATGATTTTCCCCTTCTAGGATTTCGCTCTATCAGAAAATCGAAGGTTGTTTTTTAAGTGTTATAACCTGAACAACTCTTGTCGATAGCCAATCACACGCACCTCGTAAGTATTTCCTTTCTAGAGTATATAAAGCTATAGAATATTTTCATTGGGCCCACTTCCGAAGGAGTGTTTATCCAAAAATCATGGTTAAATGGTGTATTAACATAAAGTGCATATGCTTAAACCTACCTGCAAGCCTAATTTATCACAGTTATAATGTATGCATATGTGCCCTCTATTAAGAGGTCACCCAAAAAGGTAAGCAATCTTGGTTAATTAACGGTCTTATCCTTTCCCACGCCTAATGAAACCTTTTGAGCATTGTTCCCAAGGCCTAGAATATTCATTTGGGGAATCTTTATTGGATTAGTCGAGAGTCATTTGTACTTGATCTTTTCGAAGAGTGTTTCCCAAGCAAGTTTTTCCAAATGTAAACTTCCTTGAAGTGCCTTCCTTTATGAGTGGAGTATCTCAATGAGGTTTTTCCAAAGGCCTTCTATCCTAATATATTTTTGGAAAGATCCCTTCCAAAGTAAAGCCTCTCGAATAGAATTTCTTTTTGAAAACTCAGTTGATTTTTGTAGCTCGGGGACGGTATTCTCACATGACCCTAGGGTTGGTCATGTGGGAATCGTCATGGGCACCACATCACACTTTCTATTTGGTGAAAACCCCCTTGGATTTGAGTACGGGCTTCATGGGTTTGGTGACGGGCTTTGTGGGATTTTGTTGGGGATTCACACCCACAAGGAAATCCTAATTTGATGTTGACTTGTGGAGGGGCTTCCATGTTGAACCCTAGGACATGTATATAAAGGAGAGAGGTCGTTGTGACATTACATATCATGTAGAGTGTGTGGAGACATGATGGAGTTAGCATAAGTGAGTCTGCACTTATGTTAGGAGGATTGGTGATCTCAATAAATGGGAAGTCTGCAAGGTGGCGAATCTGGCCCAAGAGAGAGGACTGAATAAGGTTGCACATGTGAGAAAATATTTTCTACCATACGCGATTTGCACGAGGACGAAGCGCATATATACGTGGGTTGCAGAAGGACAAATTGTGTAGAGGGTATATGCAATTTGCAGTGGAGAAAATAGAGTATGTATGTGGGTTTCCAGTCATTGAATCATGTATCTGAGTTTTTGAGAAGGTGTAGATCCGTACAGGATGACGGGTGATGTCAGCAGGTCAAATAGGTGGTCTATAGTAGATTCGTGTGCAGAGGAGATTTCTATATATTGTTGAGGTTTCATTTTATGATTTGTATGGTTATTGGAGAATAAGGTTGTTCTTAGTTTTGGTGAATTTGGAGGACAAGGTTGTCCTCAGATTTTGGTCATATTGTATTGGTTGGGAGGGTTGGTTTTTCCCTCAAGATTTCTGATGAAAACAAGATTACATAATTGAAATTGTGTCTCATGTGTATTGATGATTCATCTATGATCTTTGTGTTTCTGTTGCATATGTTTTCAGTCAATAATTTCAGTGTAAAGTTATTCAGTGATAGTTAGATCACTAGGAATCAATTTTCATATCTGAAATGAGTCACATAAAGTTTCATATGATAATTGACATGGTTTTATAGCTTGGGATTTGAAGAGAAGGGGATCATATTGAGACACATTGTTGGGTACAACACTAGATTGTTGTTCTTGTTCTTTTTCTTGTTCTTGTTCTTGTTTCAGGAAGGTCACAGGTGATAGCTCTAAGAGGGAGTTACAGTTGCAGGTGGAAATAGGATAGATTGTCTCTAGTTTGAGACATGGAGCAGACTATCTAGATGGGGAGTTGTGGACTGTTAAGAACCAAATATCAATATAGCATAGAAAAACCTCAGAATAAGTACTCAACGCCTTGAAAAAGAGAGAATTTCAAATAATAAGCCTCTTCGAGGGGGCAACCTTCTTTTACCCCACATAAATGTTCAAGTACAAGATGATTCCAAATGAAAATGTCTCCTTGGTATATATAGGATACTAGGAAGTATAATTACAACTAATGGAATAAAACCGACATAAATAAAATAACATTACTAATGTAATATGCCCTAATTAAGGGGTAATGAGCCAATATTAGGGCTTAACATACCCCTCCCCTTGAGACAAGTGTTGTCCGCAACGCTTGAGTAACTCTGGATGCTTCTGTATAAAAGACTCATCTTCCC
>JZKD02S1673854.1:376908-387681 GCA_000966675.3 Picea glauca
GGTGTAATTTACATTGAAGCTCAAGATGGTCTACTATGTTCTTTGCTATAAATTTGGTGGAGTAGAGAAGGTGAATGTTCCCCATCTCTCATTAGGTAAGGTACCTTTATAGAAAATGAAGATGAAAATAGCAATAACTTGTCCCCTTCACCTGAGAAAATTGGATAGTTTTTTTTCATTAAGCCAAGGAGAGTCCTTTGCAATAATGTTATTAGAGATGTTGTCCCTCAATATGTTCACTCAATGATGAGAATGATGCCAAGGCATGAGAAATCCACTTTATATCTCAAGCTAGCTTCAAGAGCTAAGGGAGTCAACCCTTATCCACTCTTAGAAGGCACTATCAATTGTCACTTCGATAATGCACTCATTGTATTCCATGAACTTCTCATACTCTGAATGTAGAAATGGAACTCAAAAAGGAAAATATTTGGTAACAAAATAGGATTAGTGTAAAACCACTATGTTATGGAGTTAAATTTTCACCAAGCATATCAACATATAAAAGTGGGAGAAAGGAAAAGAAGTAAAACTAATCATGAATAGTCCTACAATAAGCTTTTATCCTTTGTTAATATTTATCTGCAGACTTGAGACATATATCATAAAGAACAAGAGGTACATAATATGTCTAAGAAAATATTGATATGTGATTGTACAAGAGGGTTGCAGTCTTGTATAATCCCATATTTAAGAAATGAAATCATATTGGGGCATATGAGATGATGATCCAATAGCTTAAATGAACAAAACTAGCAATAGTTACCATGCATAAGACAAAATGTCATAGAGCATCATCACTTATTAAAAATTGGGGTAGTATACTTAATTCCCAACATTAAATAAAAACTAATGGGCTAATGTCTCTCAAACATAAATGCAAATCCACAAAGGGGCATAGTTGTAGAATGTTTCAAACACATTTATATTGAAATATCTTAAATGCAAAGAAATAAATTAGGAATGTAATCTTTCAACTTCATTATATCTAAGATATCATCTCATGATACATGCTTACAATGCTCGAAAGCTTGGGAAAAGTATATGATGGGAACAAAATAAGGTTTAAATGAAAATTTAGAATAACAAACTCAGAACTAGAGTGGAGAATCCTTTGTTATATTACTCCATGGGTTCTTCTTTCAGGGATGGAAGTCTCTTCCTCGTGATCTATAAGGATAAATCATCTTATCCTTCTGTTGACATCTACCCCTAGTTTCTATCATGCTTCATATATTCTTTGATCTCCCTTCCTACTTCTTGAGTTGTTATGGTCATCCTCCTATGTGACAACCAAAAGGCATTTCCTATAATGAACCACTAGTGTGTGTCTCCAACCAATTTGTACTATGAAAGTAACCATTTCAATGTCGACACTCCTTATTATCCATTGATAACACACAACCACCATGTGGCTAATGTGAGAAGGTGTGAGAGGTAGACCATGTCATATGTCATGTCCTTTTTCCCTTTGGGTCATTCAATCCCTTATCTATGCTTGATGAAACCCATGTATTGATGGTATTTTAACAATAACCCATCTCATTAATGTCATTGGAGAGGATAGTCATATGTGAACCATTTATATGAGGAAAATTGAATGGATCATGGTCTTTGTTTTATCAAACCCTAACAATAATTGTGAGTCCATGACCTTGCCACCTACTTTCTTTATAAGATTGTCCTAAGGCCAATATTTATGCAATATTCATATACCAACTATCATTTTGGTTGTCCTCCCTTGTCAAACTACCATCATTTTGCACCACTAATCCAAGTTTGATTGATGGATTATGGACTTGATGTATAAAAGGGATTATCAACACACCAGAGCCCATGTGCACGACATATTTCTTTTGTTCCAGGAAAGACCCATTTAATTTCTCCTCTAGGTGAAACCAAGTGCAACCATAGTCAAATTCTATAGACTTATTTGTCCATTCAGAATGTGTCAAATGTTTCTCAACATTCTAATCATTTCAATCTACCCCCAAGTCTTGTAACTTGTATTTCTGAAACTATTCTTCATTGAAGGATTCTTCAAAAAGTCACTTATCCTCAATGTCCAGTCCATGGAACATTGAAATTAACAAGAAAGAGAGGGTGTAATCTAGTGCTAAAACTCACATATAGAAAACAATTGATGATAACAACATAATTTGACATGAAAGACTAGGACATTTGAATTTTAGAAATATTAGTTGATGGTTATTCTGCATCCGGTTTATGGAATCCTTAAAGTGGTTTCTCTTGTAGGTGTATGTGGGGATTGTGTTCTTTGTAAGCATCACCAAGAAAAATTTGAGACAGGTAAATATTGGAAAGCAAAGGCATGGTTAGAGCTTATGCACAATTATATTTGTATAATTAACCATCATTCTCTAGCAAATGTAGGGTATATTCTCACATTCATTGGTGATTTTTCCAACTTGACTTGGGTTTATTTCTTGATGGAAAAGGACATGATTTTTTAGAAATTTAAACAAATGTGGTCAACCTAGGAAATGTTTGAGGTCTAATAACATAGGAAATATGTAATTAATTACTTTGAAGGATACTTATCTCAAAATGGTATATCATGGAAAAAGAAAAATACCTTACACTCCTAAACAGAATGGTGTTGTTGAGAGGAAAAATAGTGTTACAAGGAATACATATCTATGGCTTGGGGTAGGACCACAATAGACAGAACGACACCAAGAAATAAATGCAAATCTCATATATGTTAGATAAATGGAAATGCCAACAAAAGAAAGGATAGAAGCCTACTTCTTCTGGAAGTTCATAGGAGACCACGATTGAACTCACAATCCAATGCTTTATACCTACAACTTGTCCTCAACATCCAATATACATAGGCATATGGAAAATGTATGAAATGTCAACATATAAACTAGCATAATCCATCAACATGTATAGAAAATTTACCCATGGAAAATAATATAAACATTTTTAACATACAATTGGATGAGAAAAGAGTATTTATATTAATATAATCAGTAGAAGTACATAAATGACAACCTTCAGTATCAAAAACTCATTGAAACTGAGAAACTAAGTCCCTCCACCTAGGCCTTCACCACTTCAATCCTCCACAAGGCAAGCTCACAAGTTCTAGGAGTAATTGGGTTCCTCCTTCACAAGATAGGGAGATCTTGGGGGTTGAACATAAGGAGATTCTAGACTTAAAGGACTAAGGGATGCAGACTCAAGGATGTAATATGAGGCAAAATTTCTCCAGAGTGTACTTGCTCTCAACTTTTTCTTCTCCTTCAAGGCTTGTATATGGCTCAATTTATAGCCTCCAAAGCGAATTGAAGGGTCAAATCAAAGTGTTTCCAACATATGAAGGGCCAAGGATCATGGATCTCGTGACTTGGCATGGAAAATTTGAAATATTTTAACTTTGAGCACAAAACATGATTACACGGTTTGTAATGGAGCAACCTGCATATACACAAGTTGTATAATTGTAGCCTGCGTATAAGTACAAAATTTTGAATTTTTTACTTTTGACTGAGTAAAATGGGGAAACTAAATCTGCAGAGGGAAAAGGTAGGCCACCAAAGCATGATTCATAGGGTGTGGCAAAAATTGTTATAATAAATTCCCCCTAATGTGTGAGGTCAGAGGAGAAATCCCGATGGTCGAAATACATTACAATTCCCAGAAGTGGAGTAGTGAGGACCCAGTTGGAGGAGCTAGTCACCCGTCAGAATACTAATATACATATTGACTTTGTACACATGGTTTTCAATATGAAGTACACTTCAGATCCATGTGTGTATATAGAAGATAATTTTTCATGGCCATGAAGAGGAAATACAAAGTAGGCATATGCCATAGGTGGCCATAGGCACGAATAAAACATAGTGGATTCCAGTCTCAAAATCAATTGAAAATATGTGTATATAATGAAGTACAATATGATATTCCATGTTAATTGAATTCATATAGGAATAGAGCGATGAAAGACAACAACAGGTATGAGGTGTTTCTACTGTGAGCATGAAATATTCTACATTAACTGTCGATGGTGCAATTCCACATCATGTGAATAGAGTAGTTGAAGTTGAACACAATGAGACTTCGTTTGATTACTAGTCATTGAGGTATATAGTTAACAAATGTGAGACAACCCACCAATGATAAAAGTAGGTGTCAAGGCACCGAGTACATTCAACAAATGTGAATAAAGGTGTTGAGATCGAACACTTGAAGAATACATCGAGCAGGAGACATTAATGTATTCCCAACTGTCGATGATGAGAGAACCTACCACTGATGAATGCAATCCTATAGGTACTCTTATGACTCTAGATCTTGATTCCATAATAAATGAGTTGAAGTCGATGGAATGGGATCCATTGAAAGGAGGATATTAAGGCATCCCCCATCATCTAGCATGAGGTACAAGGAAACACTTGATGATTAGGAAGAACTCGGATTAACATGATATGCATGAACCAATGATCATGTGTGTCTCTCGTGTGCACCAGATGAAAGTAATGCATGAAAGAGACCCTCTGAATAGTATTCATTAATTAAAACTACCGATAGAGGTGAGGAAACCACCAATATGGTCTAATGGAATCCAAGACATTGGATGAACCCCAATGTGTGAATAGATTTCTTTTCATCGAACACACGAGAAACCACCCAGTCGTTGACTAATGAAGAGATGTCACTTGTTGGGTTCAAGGTCACCTACTAATGATGAAAGTAGGCCCAAGGTGCAAGGTAGGGAAACAAATTCATGTGATTCTAAGATTCACTTATCAAGGGATGGTCGACATGCAAAGTCAAGAATTATGAGGAATGGTCGACATAGGTTTGGACTTCCTTTGAACAAGAGCATAAGAAAGATGGATAACTAAGGCAGCATAGACTCAATACTAAACATTGACAAAAGTTTGTGACGTAGGAGGCATCAACAAACTCTCCATTCGGAATGGAAGAATAATTAGTCAGAGGAGTAAGCTCTCAGTAACGAGTTCAGCTTCCTAAGGCCATACTAAACCCAAACCTTTGATGAATGGACTCAAAAATTTGTGTTATGTTCCAAGGTGACATGACTGTTGCCGATAGAAGATAATACTCTTTTCCTACCCTTCTTTTTTTGTTTTTTGATTTTTTTTTTGTCTTTTTCATATTATTAAAGCCTAAAAAAGAGGTGAAATAATGCTATGATACAAGATAGGAAATGAGTGTTGCAAACAAGAAAACTAGTTCCATGCAATGTAACATACCTATGCTCAATGTATGGGAACATGTGTAGGATATGGATACTCGGGTGGATGTTTCCTCTTGGGGTAAGGGGTGTCAAGTTGCAAAGGATATATGAAAGGCATTGCTTGGTAAATGCTGAGAAATGTTGGGGCAATGGGATTATAACGAGAAAGCGGGAGTCGACATTAGGCTCAACAATGCACGCAGGATAATGAAATGCAATTACAACTCGACGTTTGCGGGATTCTCGTGGGTAATATCTAGAATAGTAGATTGAGGAGAAACATGAGGTTTCAATGCAATGTCATAACAAGACTATAAGGGACTCCCATACCTGTGGAGTAACTTTTGCATGGGCACCAAATTGTAAAAAGGGTTCTAACTAAGGAACCCATGTTTAGAAAGTCTCTACCACTTAATAATGACAAGTCTCATAACAATGAGGAGGTTTCATGTTGCTAAAAAAAGGGTTTGTACCTAGGTCATATAAATGGTGGTCATAGGATGATGAAAAAATGCAAAGTGAGGTGAAAACCTATCATCTAAGCCAGTGACGATATATACCTGTCGAAGGCACAAATGGGCTAAGGAACACTAAAAATCCATCATAACCTGAAACAAAATCGCTTCAAACCAAGTCTTACACTACATAATCAGTCCATATGTTTTCAAAAATAGGAAATAAAGGGTGAAAACTATATAAAATGGGTAAAAAAAAATTATAAATAGTAAAAACAATGAGTTTCACTATGTCATTTTGAGTTTTTTATCCTTCACGGGATAGGGAGAGCTTGGTGGATGAACATAAGGAAAGTTCATACTTAAAGGACTAAGGTATGCAAACTCGAGGATGTAATATGAGGAAAAATTTCTCTAGAGTGTACTTGCTCTCAACTTGTTCTTCTCCTTCAAGGCTTGTATATGGCTCAATTTATAGCCTCCAAAAGGAATTGAAGGGTCGAATCAGAGATTTTGCAGCATATGAAGGGCCAAGGATCATGGATCCTGTGACTTGGCATGGAAAATCCAAAATATTTTTAATTTTGAGCAAAAAACCCGATGTACGCAGCTTGTCATGGAGAAACCTGCGTATACACAAGTTGTATAACTGTAGCCCGCATATATGTATAGAATTTTGAATTTTTTACTTTTGGCTGAGCAAAATGGGGAAACTGAGTCTACAAAGGGAAAGGTTAGGCCACCAAATCATGGTGCATAGGGTGTGGAAAAAAATTCTATAACAGATTCCCCCTAATGTGTGAGGTCAAAGGAACAATCACAATGGCTTAAATACATTACAATTCCCAGAAGAGGAGTAGTGAGGACCTAACTGGAGGAACTAGTCACCCATCAGAATACTACTATACATATTGACTTTGTACATGTGGCTTCCAATTTGAAGTACACTCCAGATCCATGTGCTTATATAGAAGATAAATGTTCATGGTCATGAAGAGGCAATAAAAATGAAACATATTCCATAGTTGGCCATAGGCATGAACAAAACACAGTGGAGTCCAGTCTCAAAATCAATTGAATATCTATGTATACAATGAAGTAAAATCTGAGATCCGTTGAAAGGAGGGCATTAAGGTATCCCCCATCATCCAACATGAGGTACAAGACAACACTTGATGATTAGGAAGAACTCAAACAAATAATATATACATGAACCAATTACCATGTGCGCCTCTCGCGTGCACCATATGCAAGTAGTACATGAAATAGACCCTCTGAATAGCAGCCATTAATGAAAACTATCGACAGAGGCGAGGAAACCACCAATAGGGTCTAATGGAATCCAAGACACTACATGAATCCCAACGTGTGAATAGATTTATTCTCGTTGAACTCAAGGGAAATCATCAAGTCAGCGACTAATGAAGAGATGTCATCTATTGGGTTCAAGTTCACATACCTAGTGGATTCGCCAATTCTATTATGAGGAATAAATCTCTATGACTTGGGGTAGGACCACAACAGAAAAAATGACACCAAGAAATCAACTCAAATCTTAGATATGATAGATAAATGGAAATGCCAACAAAAGAAAGGCTAGAATCCTATCTCTTCTGGAAGTTCATAGGAGACCATCGTTGAGCTCACAATCCAATGCTTGATACCTACAGCTTTTCCTCAACATCCAAGATACACAGGCATATGGAAAATTTATGAAATATCATCATATAAACTAGCATAATCCATCAACATGTATAGAAAATTTATACATGAAAAATAATATAAACATTTGCAACATATAATTAGACGAGAAAATAGTATTTATATTAATATAATCAATAGAATACATAGGTGACAACCTTTTGTATCAACTCATTAAAACCGAGAAAATAAGTCCCTCCACCTGGGCCTTCACCACTTCAATCCTCCACAAGGCAAGCTCACAAAGTTCTAGGAGTAATTGGGTTCCACCTTCATGGGATAGGGAGATCTTGGGGGTTGAAAATAAGAAGAGTTCAAACTAAAAGGACTAAGGGATGCAGACTCAGGGATGTAATATGAGGCAAAATTTCTCCAGAGTGTACTTGCTCTCAAATTTTTCTTCTCCTTCAAGGCTTGTATATGGCTCAATTTATAGCCTACAAAGGGAATTGAAGGGTCTAATCGGAGTGTTTTCAGCATATGAAGGGCCAAGGATCATGGATCATGTGACTTGGCATGGAAAATATGAAATATTTTTAATTTTGAGCACAAAACCCGATGTACGCAAGTTGTAATGGAGAAACCTGTGTATACACAAGTTGTATAATTGTAGCTCACATATATGTAAAAAAAATTGAATTTTTTACTTTTTACTGAGTAAAATGAGGAAACTAAGTCTGCATAGGGAAAGGGTAGGCCACCATATCATGATGGATAGGGTGTGGAAAAAATTTCTATAACAAATAGAACCTTCATAGAGATGGGTAGTTGTTTTCTTCAAGCAAAGGGAATATCGACTAGGTTTTGGGCAAAAGTTGTTGTCTATTCAAACTACATTTTGAACTAGGTTTCAACCATGGCAATATGGGATGTCACTCCTCTTGAGAAATGGAGTGGAAGGAAACCATTAATTGGACGTCTCAAAACCTTTAGATGCATATATTGGTCTCATTTTACAAATTATAAGTGAAACAACCTAGATCCGAAGTGTTAGTCTTGCATAATGGTCAACTACTCTAAATATTCTAAAGCATGTTGATTGTATGATCTAACTAACCAAGAAGTGATTTGTCAATATTATATTATCCTTCATGGGTAGACTTTGGGTGTTGATCTGTTGACATCTTATTCTATTGTTTTAGGTTGTGGTTCAATGGAAATACTACTGATTTCAAAATTGACTAGTCTAAACTCTTAATTGACTGGCCCAATATCTGAACTAACCAAGGTATCTTAAACAACTTTTAGTCAGATGTTTATTATTTAATAAACTATCGATTAACTTGTCGACTATGAATAAACTAACAATATGGTTCATTATGTCCATGATGAATGTGTTTTACAAGCACCCTTTGTCAAGGGCATTCATTATCCCAAGTGGGTAACAAAGATCATTGACATTGTTGGAAATGATGTAGGTGATGTGATTGATTCAAGGAAGACTCAAGGAAATATACAACATGTTACTATTTCACCCATGGAATATGTAATAGATACATGTCTTGAAATGCATGCATATGCACATGGTAGGCCTGGATGGGAGGGTGTTGTGACTCAAGAATATAATTCCTTTCTAAAGAATAAGATTTGGGAATTGGCTTCCTATCTACAAGGAAAGAATGTGGTGAAATGAAATTAGGTCTACAAGGCCAAGTTTACTTTGGATGAAGATATTGAGAGATACAAGGCTTGATAGCTAGCAAAATTTTTTTATAATATGAAGGTATAAACTACAGTAAGGCAATTTCTCATGTGATCAAGATATAAAAAAAATTAAATTGTTCTTGATCTTTCTACACATTTTGGTTAGGAGGTAAATAATATGGATGTGAATAGTGGCTTCTTATGTGGGAAACTTGTTGAATATATTTATATGTAGCATCCACATGCTTGTGCGTGTGATGGAAATATTGTGTACAGATTGAAAAAAGTATTTGTATGGCTTGAAATAGGTGCCTAGGGCATGGTATGAGAAGATCGATAGCTTCTTTATTTTACTTGGTTTCATTCATTATGAATAATATCACAATATGATTTGATTTGGTTCTATTGATTACATTTTATGTCTATGATTTGATCATCATTGTGAATAATGGTGATTCAATATATGGTCTAAAGGTGAAATTAAAGGATACATTTGAAATCACCAACTTAGGTATATTGCATTTCTTTCTTGGCATCCAAGTTATGCATTTGGATGATGGTATCATCATTTCTTAGTCAAGGTATGCTTTTGATCTCTTGAATATATTTAAAAGTTCATATTATAAGCCTCCTTCTACTCCATTTATGTCTAAAGTTATGCTAACTAAGGATTGTGATTCTTCGAAAGTCGATGCTACTATGTACATGCAACTTGTTGGAAGTGTATTTTATTTGACTTGTAGTATACCTAATATTTTCTTTGTGGTTTTCTTGGCCTCGAGGTTCATGAAATATATAAGGTAGTGCCACGAGAAAACCACAAAGAGGATTGTTCAAGATATTAAAGGAACATGTTAACTTGGCATTTAGTATTTTAGTAGATATTTGAATCAATTGATTGAATATTCAAACTCTGATTGGGTTGGTGATAGGGATGACTATAATTCAACTTCTAGGTATTTGTTTGATCTTAGATCTAGTGTAATTATATTTTCATGTAAGAAGCATCAATTTGTTTCCTTATCATGACCATTGAAGCTCAATACAGAGGAGCATTGAATGTTAGAACAAAGGCAGTTTGGATTCACAACCTGATCGAAGAGATTGGGTTTCCTCATATGGAAATGACTACAATGTATTGTGCCAATCATAGTGTAATAGAAGTGGCTCATTAACCTATTGCACACAACAATATGAAGCATGTTGAGCTTCATTCAAAAAAATTGAAGGAAAATGTGGTAATTTTCATTTATTGCACAATAGATGATCAAATCTTTGATGTATTTACAAAGTCATTGAAAAAGGTGAATTTTGTTAATATTCAACTATAACAAGGATTTAAAAAGTTTTCATTAAGGGATAGGTTGAGATAATGTCACTACCTGACCCTCCAAGAAGTTGTGTTGGAAGGGGGATGTTGGAATTTGTGAATTAAATCCAACTTTAGGCTTAATTCAATGGATCAAATAAGAAGTCAATTGGTTGAGTGAGAGGTTTCAAATGATCGATAAGTTCTCATTGAGTGATCCTAACCAAGTAATTTTTAACTAGTTGGGCATAGAGCGGGCCAAGAAATGAGCATTGTCTACCCTTTTTTGGGTTGACTTGGGTGATCAAAGTTGACTTAATCAACCCAATTGTAAGGAGATTAGTTATGCACTTGAATTTATAATTATATGGTATATGGATCGATCCATATGAATATGAGTAATTATGTGCATAATGTTCATGTGTTGTCTA
>JZKD02S1673854.1:434437-457989 GCA_000966675.3 Picea glauca
ATGGAAGCACTTCAAAATGGGGTGACAATAGTTCCACAGGAGACGTGAGGACCCGACGGTCAAATTTTATGTCTTGGAATTTTTCAGTGAAAAATGTACTATATATATATATATAAACATTTTTTTATTATACAAAAGTGCCAAGGTCATGGAGACGAGGGAGAGAAATGAACGAATGGCAAGGTCTGAAAATCAGTCGGACGGGATTCAAAATATGGTTACAGGGGATACTTAGGAGAGGAGAGTGTCCCATGGTCAAATTTTATGTATCGGAATTTTTTACTGCAAAACATGTAAAACGGAAGAGAGAATGATGGGGTAGTTCAGTGGTCGATTTGTATATTTGCGGAATTCCGAGAAAGTGGCTACGTATGAAATAGGGAAACGATTAGTCGGACTCATTTTCGGAATCAAAGATTGAATATTTCGTGAACGGACCAACCCAACGACGCGCAACTGACATTCCATGATGTTTGAAATTAACACTCGGAAGTGATAATATAACCATCCGTAAATTTTGGTTTTATGCGTATTAATGGGAGATTTCCTCAAATCCTGGTTTAGCATTAAAGATTGTTAATTGCATACTTAGAAACAAGATCTTATATATAATTGCTAATTGCTAATTGCAAAAGGGCATGGGCAGAGGAAACAACGATTAGGAATTGGATATTTCTTGAACCCGCCAACCCGACGATCCACAGAAGAAATTCGAAGAAATCGCGAAGTATGGAAAGCGAACGGACATGCTTCAAAATGGGGTGACAATAGTTTCACAAGAGACGTGAGGACCCAACGATCAAATTGTATGTCTCAGAATTTTCCAGTGAAAAATGTACTATATATATATATATATATATATATATATATATATATATATATATATATATATATATATATATATATATATATATATTTATTATAGACAAGTGCCAAGTTAATGGAGACGAGGGAGAGAAAGGAACGAATGGAAAGGTCTGAAAAGTGGTCGGACGGGATTCAAAATAGGGTTACAGGGGATGCTCAGGAGAGGCGAGTGCCCCACGGTCAAATTTTATGTATCAAAATTTTTTACTGTGAAACGTGTAAAACATAAGAGAGCATGATGTGGCAGTTCAGCGATCGGTTTGTATATTTGTGAAATTCCAGGAAAGTGGCTAAGTATGGAATATGGAAATAGTTGGTTGGACTCATTTTCGAAATCGAGGATTGAATATTTTGTGAGAAAACCAACCGGACGACATGCAAATGACATTCCATGATGTTTGAAATTAATAGTCGGAAGGGATAATATAACCATCTGAAAATTTTGGTTTTATGCGTATTAATGGGAGATTTCCTCAAATCCTGGTTTAGCATTAACACTTGCTAATTGCATACTTAGAAATAAGATCATATATATAATTGGAAATTTTTAATTGCAAAAGGGCACGGGAACAGGAAACAGTGATTACAAATTGGATATTTCTTGAACCCGCCAAGCCGACGATCCACGAAATAAATTCGAACAAATGGTGAAGTATGGAAAGCGGACAGACGGGCTTCAAAATGGGGTGACAATAGTTCCACAAAAGACGTGAGGACCCGACAGTTAAATTGTATGTCTCAGAAGTTTTCAGTGCAAAATGTGTACCACGAAAGAGGGCATGATAGGTAGACTGTGATACGGAAGACGGTATGATCTGATTCCAGTCGTAAATTTGTATATCGCGGAAGTCACGGTACTGTTCGCAGGTCATGGAACAATAGAATTCCAATCTAGAGCCCGCCTATCGAGTTTCCGCGATCGAAGAAGTGAATGGGTATGGAATGGGGAAGCGCTCGGTCGATGTCACGATATAAGAGCACTAGTGCAAACGTGAACCCGCAAGTCTGCCTACTTGTGCAGCTAGACATTTTTGAAAAAATTAATAAGTGACGAGAAAGATAAACTTCAGGGAAAAGAAAAACGAATATTTGGCTAATCATAGAAGACGAAAAAGAAGGGCTAATATATTCACATATGTAATAGATATCCTATTTCATGTCAATATTTATACTTGGAAAGAAGTGCGAAGGTGGCGGGCATAGAAAACAATGACTAGGAATACAATCTACAAGTTTACTTGGTTCTTGTTTGTATGCTTTGTCTGTCAATTTGTATATCGCGAAACTCTGAGTGTTGTTTGCAGGACACTGAACAATAGAATTGCAATTTTTTAGCCAGCCACCCCGCAAGTCTGCCTATAAATTTGTATAGTGCGGAACTCTGGGCGTTGTTTATAGGACATGTAACTATAGAGGACATGCTTTTCCCTTTAATATAACCTATGTGATGTAAATGTAGTATGTGGATCATTTTAGCACTTTTCGATTCGTAAACAATCACAATATTGAGCCCGCCATCCTTGGAGTTCGTCTATCAATTTATATATCACGGAACTTCAAGTGTTGTTTGGAGGACATGGAACAATAGAAGTGCAATGTAGAGCCAGCCACCGCACAAGTCCGCCTGTCAATTTGTATATCGCAGAACTATGAGTGCTACTTGTAGGACACGGAACAATAGAGGCCCAATTTTGAGCCCGCAAGCCCGAGAACCCACAATCCAAAAAGTGGCCAAGTATGGAATGAGGGAGTCGTACATGAGGGAACCCTTGTCAACCTATTTTGAAACCTGTGGCAGAGGTCTGGGTGTTGTTTGCAGGTGACAGAACAATGGAATTTCAATATAGAGCCTGGGTGTCCGGGAATTCGCAATCTGAAAAGTTCTTACGCATCGAATGGCAATCTGAATGTGGGAATCCAAAATTAAATCTACATATCGCAGAAGTCAGAGTGCTCTTTGCAGGTCACGGAACAATGGAAAGTGCAATTTAGACAAAGGAGAAGCGCTCGGTCGAAACGTGTGAATCCTCCAACCTGCGCAGCAAGGCATTTTCGGAAAAAAATAATAATAATAAATAAATAAATAAAACGATTAAGTAACCAAAAAGAGAAACTACAGGGGACAAAAGAGTGGGAAAATAGAAAGGCAAGGGGAAATTTTCTTAAGCATGAATTGGTTTCAAACAAGCCTCGTTGTTGCAAAACCATCATTTTCTAGTAATTGTCAGCAAATGCTTTGTTGAAGATTAAATTTTATTACAACTTGTGGGTGTAAGTGTGTTCTTGATACATTATTCCATGATTGTAACATATTAACTTAAGTATTAAACTTCTTGCATTATGGGTTGTTAGCATTAAAGATTAATAATTGCATGTCTAGAAACAAGAATGGTGATCTTGCTGCAACATTTTGATTTGGTATTGCTATGTTCTATCTGCATTATGAATAGAATTGAACGTTGGTTTGAAATTGTGTGTAATTCATTTTTTGTTTGCATAAAATCTTGATGGATTGACACAGTACATTGTCATATAATTGTTAGATGCTCCATTTTAGAACAAATTACCTAAGTAAATACAATATTGAAGAACTACGAGACTACCAAACCATGCCAATGAGAAGAGGCATTAAATCCAGAAAAGAAGTAGCCACCAAGACTCTAAGGAAAAAAAAATTAATAGCAAATCCTTTTAAAAAAAAAAAAAAAAAAACATAGAGAACCATACATTTATCCTTAGAAATTGGACCCAATTCTTTGGGCTAAAACATTGGATGTATCTGCCACAAACACAAGAACGGGATCTGCAACATGCAGAAGCCATCAAGATGCTCTTCAACATGCATACAAAACTGATTACCATGCCTTTTTTTTAAGGAAATCCTTGTAGTTTTCTCCTTAATGGATCATCCTGTGGTAAAATTGATAGTTCTTAGAAGCTTCTCGTGAGGAAGAAGATGAAAAACGTTGTAGATAAAATGGAATAGCCCTTAACTGAAAGTTAGGACACACCAAGAAACCGCCTCTCCACAGTCGAAAAACTTCAGGGACACAGGTTGCACGTGCAATTCTAGAGGCCCAAATTAGTCCATTCTGGGTGGAAGGAGATGACTGGTAGAAATATGCCTTGCACCAGTGGGGGTTCTGGTCCTCATTCCCGAAGATGTTAATTGTATATCCAAAGAACAAGACAGAAGTCCCACAATTGAATAGTTTTTTGGCTTGAAATATATCTCTGGGAGAATCAACATATCATTTCCTTACAGTGAAAGTCTTCTGCCTAGAACAGAATAATTTGGACCTCTAGAATTCCTTCTTTTGAGCTGCAAAGCGGCTATTGCATCTAGCGTCGATTTCTTTTCCGAAACTCCTTCTTTTGGTGTTGTCAAGACCGACATCACTGAGACGGGAATTTCCGCTCGTTATGGTTGATTTCAATTTGGGCGCAGGAGTGGGAACAGTCTCTGCATTGCCATCATCCATTTTCATATCATCGTCCATCAGATCATCTTCTTCCGACTCGAAATCCATGGCATCAACCTCTACGTCAGCCATCAATGCAATTGGGCAGGTTCTCTAAGCAGGTAGGGTTGCCTTGGAATTCTTTGGCTTGAAATATATCTCTTGGTGTACCAAGGGACCATCTCCTTTTTTGCTCCTAGGCGGAGGGAGATGAGTAGTAAGAATATGCCCTGGAATACTGGAACTCCTGGCCATCATGCCCGAAGGTGTTTACTGTATCTGGACAGAACTGCTGGCACAAGTTAACGAGAATTTTCATTTGCTCTAGATGATGTTTGAAATGAAAATTGGGGAGGGATAATATAACCCTCCACAAATCCTGGTTTAATGTGTATCAATGGAAGATATCCTCGAGCCTTTCGTTGATCAATGACAATCTCCAGGGTTCGTGTGTATTGAGTTGTTACCATTAAACCTCACTAATTGCATATTTAGAAAAAAGTGCAAAGGTGGCGGTGACGGCGAAGAGCGATTAAGAATTAGAGATTTCTTAAAGGCGCCAACCGGTCGGCGCACGAAAGAGATTGCATCATGTTTGAAATGAATACTTGAAAGGGATAACACTCTTCTCCGCAAATCTTCGTTTAATTTGTAGTAATGACAAATCTTCTCGGGCCTTCCGAACATTAATGAAAATATTAACGATTCATGCACGATGAACTACTAGCATTAAAGCTTAATAATTGCATATTTGGAAAGAAGTACGAAGGTAGCAGTGATGGCAAAGAGCGACCAAGCATTGTGTATTTCCTCCACCTGCCAACCCGCGAAACAGATTCCAAGAAATGCCCAAGTATGGAAAGCGGTCGGGCGGGTTACAAAAAAAAGGGTCACAAGATATACCTAGGAGACGTGAGGGGTGGATGGTCAAATTGTATCTCAATGACAAATTTCGGTCATCAATTTGTATATCACAGAATTTCAGGTGTTATTTGTGCGTAGGGGAACAGTGGAAGCGCAATGTCAAGAGGGCAATTTGGATATTTTGAAACTTCGGGTATTGTATATAAAAGCATGAGACATTCGGAAAAAGGACCAAGTAAACAAAAAGAGAAGCATACGAGATGAAGGGGAATTTGTTTGCTAATTTGTAAATCGCGGAAGTTTGGGTGCTATTTGCAAGCGATGGAACAATGGAAACACAATGTTGAACCTGCCTATGCGGGAACCCGCGATTCACAAAATTTGTTCAATATGAAATGGGTAAGCAGTCGATCGGGCTGGTGATATAAAAGTAACAATGGAAATTTGAAGACGTGAATCCACCAAATCTCGCACCTAGACATTTTCTGAAAAACGACTAAGTAAAGAAAGGGAAAGCAAAGGGAAAAATAGAAAGCGGATGGCAATTTTCGAAAGCGGGAATTGTTGTAAGAAAGCACCATTGATGGTCTTAACAGTTACTATGGAGTGCATTAAACATGTTAATAGGTTCTTCAATCAAGGATTAGATACAGCGAGCGATGTTTATAGTTTCCAGGATCTGTTTGTATAAGAGAAGCATCGAAAAGTTACAAGAAAATCAATTTTTTGATGTTTAAGTAAAGTTTTTGTACTGTTAACTTCACCACAAGTATAACAACGACGAATTTGAATTTTAATGTCCTCTCATTCATATGATTTTTCCATTAGAGTTCGCATAGTATATATTCTTTTATTTTAATTTGTTTGCTAATTTATAGATCACGGAAGTCCGGGTGTTGTTTACAAGCGATGGAACAATGGAAATGCAATGTTGAACTCGCCTATCCGGTAACCCGGCTATTTGGAAACCCACGAGAAAAAAAAATTGTACAATATGAAACAGGGAAGCGGTCGGTCGGGCTGGTGATATAAAAGTAAGTGAAATCTGAAGACGTGAATCCGCCAACTTCCGCACCTAGAACTTTTCTGAAAAATGACAATACATACTAAATATGTACTTTACATGATATTTTATAGAGCATGTACGGATCCCGCATTCCATACTTAGCTACTTTTTGGATCGTGAGTTCTTGGGCTGGCAGGTTCAAAATTGGGCCTCTATTGTTATGTGTCCTACAAATAGCACCCAGAGTTCTGCAATATACAAATTGATAGGCAGACTTGCAGGCTGGCTGGCTCAACATTGCACTTCTATTGTTTTGTGTCCTCCAAACAGCACTCGACATTCAATGATATACAAATTGACAAATGGACTGCAGTGTTGGCGAGCTCAAAATTGTGATTGTTTACGGATGGTCATCCCTATCAACTATCTAACATTATCCAAAAACATTATTTTCAATGCTAAATTATTAATATTAAATATTGATATTGTACAATTTAATTACATAAAATTATTAAAGGATGTTAAATATTTTATTTAAAAGAAAAACCCGCCTATTCGAAAACTCGCAATCCAAAAAATTTGTACAATATGAAACGGGGAAGCGATCGGTCGGGCTGGTGATATAAAACTAAGTAGAAATCTGAACACGTGTATCTGCCAACTTCCGCACCTAGAAATTTTCAGAGAAACTATTAATACATACTAAATATGTACTTTTATAAAGTATGGACATGAGATTTTATAGAGCATGTACAGATCCCTCATTCCGTACTTAGCCAATTTTTGGATCGCGGGTTCTTGGGCTGGCGGGCTGAAAATTGGGCCTCTATTGTTCTGTGTCCTACAAATAGCACCCAGATTTCCGCGATATACAATTGACAGGTGGATTTGTGGGTTGGCTGGCTCAACATTGCACTTCTATTGTTATGTGTCCTCCAAAAAAAACTCGAAGTTCCGCGATATACAAATTGACAGACGGACTCCAGGACTGGCGAGCTCAAGATTGTGATTGTTTATGGATGGTCATCCCTATCAACTATCTAACATTATCTAAAACCATTATTTTCAAATACTAAATTATTAATATTAAATATTGATATTGTACAATTTAATTACATAAAATTATTGAAGGATGTTAAATCTCTTATTTTAAGAAGAATGAAGGAAATAAAACGAAGTTTTTTTAAATTCTATCACTGCAAGTATAACAACGACCAATTTGAATTTTAAGGGCCTCTTGTTGATATGATAGCACCACTGGACTTCGCATAGTATATATTCTTTTATTTCAAATTATTCCAGGAGATTAATTTTACCAAGCTCATCAATCAAGGAAAAGTGCTAAAACAAGCCACATACTACATTTGTGTCACAGTCCTATACAAATTCACAGGCAGACTTGCAGACTAGTTGGCTAAAAAACTGCAATTTTATTGTTTTGTGTCCTCCAAATAACACTCAGAGTTCTGCGATATACAAATTGACAGATGAAGCATACAACCAAAAACCAAGTATCTGGATGTTGAAGAAATATTGCAGAGACACACTGCAAAATTCTTACTGGGAGATGCAATAAAACATCAAAATAACAACATCGATTGCATTTGTAATTAGATTCTCAAGTACTCGAGTTCAATGAACATCCATCTGGGTGTTGAAGAAATATTACAGAGACACATGAGATATTTTCATTTCCTGCCAAAGCTTGATATGTTTTTTTTTGTTTTTTTTTTCTTCTTATTCAGTCGATATGCAATATTTCATTGTCCTCATCTAAGGTAAATTTGTTATGTATCTGAAAGTCGCGCAACATGTAGACACTGCTTACTTTTTATGTAGGTAGGCCTCATACGAAAATTCTGCTAACCTAGGAAGCACATCTTGTAATAGAGGTTGCCTAATTGTACAATGCACGGTTGTGTTGCCCACTATTCGAATGGCAACATTGAGGCAATGTCTATATATATATATAGGGATATCTTTTATTGCATCGCAAACAATCAATCATATCATCACTTGTAAAAGCGGAAGCGGAAGTAGGAGAGTTGCATTTCGCACATACAAGCTCAAAGGGGGTCGAGTACGCATTCGTTGCAACCAAAACACCTTCAACCTGGAAACACAAGCATAGGAATTAATACNCTCTTGGTGTACCAAGGGACCATCTCCTTTTTTGCTCCTAGGCGGAGGGAGATGAGTAGTAAGAATATACCCTGCAATACTGGAACTCCTGGCCATCATGCCCGAAGGTGTTTACTATATCTGGACAGAACTGCTGGCACAATTTAACGAGAATTTTCATTTTCTCCAAATGATGTTTGAAATGAAAATTGGGGAGGGATAATATAACCCTCCGCAAATCCTGGTTTAATGTGTATCAATGGAAGATCTCCTTGAGCCTTTCATTGATCAATGACAATCTCCAGGGTTCGTGTGTAATGAGTTGTTACCATTAAACCTCACTAATTGCATACTTAGAAAAAAGTGCGAAGGTGGCGGTGACGGGGAAGAGCGATTAAGAATTAGATATTTCTTAAAGGCGCCAACCAGTTGGCGCACGAAAGAGATTGCATCATGTTTGAAATGAATACTTGAAAAGGATAACACTCTTCTCCGCAAATCTTCGTTTAATTCGTAGTAATGACAAATATTCCCCTGCCTTCCGGACATTAATGAAAATATTAACGGTTCATGCATGATAAACTACTAGCATTAAAGCTTAATAATTGCATATCTGGAAAGAAGTACGAAGGTAGTAGTGATGGCGAAGAGCGACCAAGCATTGTGCATTTCGTCCACCTGCCAACCCGCGAAACAGATTCCAAGAAATGCCCAAGTATGGAAAGCGGTCGGGTGGGTTACAAAAAAAAGGGTCACAATATATACCTAGGAGATGTGAGGGGCGGATGGTCAAATTGTATCTCAATGAAAAATTTTGGTCGTCAATTTATACATCGCATAATTTCAGGTGTTGTTTGTGCGTAGGGGAACAATGGAAGCGCAATGTCGAGAGGGCAATTTGGATATTTCGAAACTTTGGGTGTTGTATATAAAAGCATGAGACATTTGGAAAAAGGACCAAGTAAATAGAAAGTGAAAGCATACGAGATGAAGGGGAATTTGTTTGCTAATTTGTAAATCGTGGAAGTTCGGGTGTTATTTGCAAGCGACGGAACAATGGAAACACAATGTTGAACCCGCCTATGTGGGAACCCGCGATTCACAAAATTTGTTCAATATGAAATGGGGAAGCGGTCGGTCGGGCTGGTGATATAAAAGTAACAATGGAAATATGAAGACATGAATCCACCAAATCCCGCACCTAGACATTTTCCGAAAAATGAGTAAGTCAAGAAAGGGAAAGCAAAGGGCAAAAGAGAAAGCGGATGGCAATTTTCGAAAGCGGGAATTGTTGTAAGAAAGCACCATTGATGGTCTTAACAGTTACTATGGAGTGCATTAAACATGTTAACAGGTTCTTCAATCAAGGAATAGATACAGCGAGCGATGTTTATAGTTTCCAAGATCTGTTTGTATAAGAGAAGCATCGAAAAGTTACAAGAAATTCATTTTTTTGATGTTTAAGTAAAGTTTTTGTACTGTTAACTTCACCACAAGTATAACAACGATGAATTTGAATTTTAATGTCCTCTCGTTCATATGATTTTTCCATTAGAATTCGCATAGTATATATTCTTTTATTTTAATTTGTTTGCTAATTTGTAGATCACGGAAGTCCGGGTGTTGTTTACAAGCGACGGAACAATGGAAATGCAATGTTGAACCCGCATATCCGGTAACACGGCTATTTGGAAACGCACGAGAAAAAAAATTTGTACAATATGAAACAGGGAAGAGTTTGGTCGGGCTGGTTATATAAAAGTAAGTGAAATCTGAAGACGTGAATACGCCAACTTCCGCACCTAGAAATTTTCTGAAAAACGACAATACATACTAAATATGTACTTTACATGATATTTTATAGACCATGTACGGATCCTGCATTCCATACTTAGCTACTTTTGGATCGTGAGCTCTCGGGTTGACGGGCTCAAAATTGGGCCTCTATTGTTCTGTGTCCTACAAATAGCACCCAGAGTTTTGCGATATACAAATTGACAGGCGGACTTGCAGGCTGGCTAGCTCAACATTGCACTTCTATTGTTTTGTTTCCTCCAAACAGCACTCGGAGTTCAACGATATACAAATTGACAGACGGATTGCAGTGCTGGTGGGCTCAAAATTGTGATTGTTTACGGATGGTCATCCCTATCAACTATCTAATATTATCCAAAAACATTATTTTCAATACTAAATTATTAATATTAAATATTGATATTGTACAATTTAATTACATAAAATTATTAAAGGATGTTAAATATTTTATTTAAAAGAAAAACCCGCCTATTCAAAAACTCGTGATCCAAAAAGTTTGTACAATATGAAACGGGGAAGCGGTCGGTCGGGCTGGTGATATAAAACTAAGTGGAAATCTGAACACGTGTATCTGCCAACTTCCGCACCTAGAAATTTTCGGAGAAACGATTAATACATACTAAATATGTACTTTTATAAAGTATGGACATGAGATTTTATAGAGCATGTACAGATCCCTCATTCCATACTTAGCCACTTTTTGGATCGCGGGTTCTCGGGCTGGTGTGCTGAAAATTGGGCCTCTATTGTTCTGTGTCCTACAAATAGCACCCAGAGTTCCGCGATATACAATTGACAGGTGGATTTGCGGGTTGGCTGGCTCAACATTGCACTTCTATTGTTATGTGTCCTCCAAACAACACTCGGAGTTCCGCGATATACAAATTGACAGACGGACTCTAGTAATGGCGGGCTCAAGATTGTGATTGTTTATGGATGGTCATCCCTATCAACTATCTAACATTATCTAAAAACATTATTTTCAAATACTAAATTATTAATATTAAATATTGATATTGTACAATTTAATAACATAAAATTATTAAAGGATGTTAAATCTCTTATTTTAAGAAAAATGAAGTAAACAAAACAAAGATTTTTTAAATTCTATCACCGCAAGTATAACAACGACCAATTTGAATTTTAAGGGCCTCTTGTTGATATGATAGCACCATTGGACTTCGCACAGTATATATTCTTTTATTTCAAATTATTCCAGGAGATTAATTTTACCAAGTTCATCGATCAAGGAAAAGTGCTAAAACAAGCCACATACTACATTTGTGTCATAGTTCTATACAAATTGACAAGCGGACTTGCAGACTAGCTGGCTAAAAAAATGCAATTTTATTGTTCTGTGTCCTCCAAATAACACTCGGAGTTCCGCGATATACAAATTGACAGACGAAGCATACAACCAAGAACCAAGTATCTGGATGTTGAAGAAATATTGCAGAGACACACTACAAAATTCCTACTAGGAGATGCAATAAAAAATCAAAATAACAACATCGATTGCATTTGTAATTAGATTCTCAAGTACTCGAGTTCGACGAACATTCATCTGGGTGTTGAAGAAATATTACAGAGACACATGAGATATTTTCCTTTCTTGCCAAATCTTGATATGTTTTTTTGTTGTTTTTTTTTTTCTTCTTCTTCAGTCGATATGCAATATTGCATTGTCCTCATCTAAGGTAAATTTGTTGTGTATCTGAAAGTCGTGTAGCATGTAAACACTGCTTACTTTTTCTGTAGGTAGGCCTCATACGATAATTCTGCTAACCTAGGAAGCACATCTTGTAAGAGAGGTTGCCTAATTGTACAATGCACGATTGTGTTGCCCACTGTTCGGATGGCAGCATTGAGGCAATGTCTATATATATATGGATATTTTTTACTGCATCGCAAACAATCAATCGTATCATCACTTGTAAAAGTGGAAGCGGAAGCAGGAGAGTTGCATTTCGCACATACAGGCTCAAAGTGGGTCGAGTACGCATTCGTTGCAACCAAAACACCTTCAACCTGGAAACACGAGCATAGGAATTAATACACTGAACAATATAATACACAACTGCACCCCCCCCACCCTTTCAAAATAAAATAAAACAAGACGCGGAAATTTGGTGAAGGCTATTTGTATAAGCAAAGTGAGGATGATTATGTAGATGTATACGCACAACAATTGTAGAGCTAGTTAGTTTCTTCAGATCTTGTACTATGTATGCTCGCAACTCTGTTACAAATGTTTCTTAGGTTGTGCAAAAGATCCTTTCTCTAACATCCCTTTTCTTTGTTATATTTTTGAAGAGCATAAGTGGAAACTACCCTTTATACAATTCTTTCTCCATTGACGAAAACAAATTTGAATAGGTAACGAACAATTGCAGCTGCAACGTGGAACAGTGCAATATTTGTGTAACTTACCCGATATACATGCACATGCGAAAGTAAAGGACAAAATTGGATATGGAAAATGGTACCATTGCCTTGTTGTTGTCCAACTCTCCATCTTTTATATGGAGGATGTGTTGCGAGACATTTTTTCTCATCAATGTGACAGTTGCACCAATGGTTTTGATTGGGTAAATATCATTGCTCTGTGCAAGTTGGTTGATAGTTGCGTCCAGGACGAAACGATATTCTAAACAAACAGCGGGATTTTTTTCCACAATACTTGTTTCATTGAGCGGAATAATCCGATCATAATCACCACAGTCATATATTGTTTTGGGAAATATATTAAACTTTGTAATGGATATCCCATTACCCAGCAATATCTTTTCTACGTGTTTCTAGACAAGTTGTGTAGGAATAGTCAGTGTGACTATCATCATGGCCTCCTTGTCTGTCATGTCAGCACGCATAATGGATCTAGTTTTGTTTTCCTTGTCCAAGTAGGTTCTATAGACGACCATTATGACCCCGATGAACACTTGTCCAGTTTGGAGGTTGTTCAAGCCCTCTTTTGATAGTACTTTGGGTGTTACAAGTCTAGACTTGGTAATAATTTTTGAATAGGAAAACTAAAGTGAATGGTAGTGTGCATTATTTTTTTGTATTATTTTTCCACTGGAATAAATCTACAAGTAGACACATAGATTCGATGAACTATGGAGCTAGAGTTTTTCAACCACACCTCTTAGTTTGTGGAACCCGTGTTATGTTCGAAGTCTCACTTATACTTGTTGATACTTCTTGTGAACTGCAAACCATGTATTGCATATGACATCAACATATTCGCCATGCCATAGATGAATAAATAGTCGAGGATATTTATTTTGTAAACATACTAGGAATAGAATGTATGCATCTTTACATTTGGCCTTATCGGTCTGTTGATGTCTGGGATGACTGACTTCTCATGGCCATGTCACTAGTCCAAATTTTTATGATGCAAGCATGTGTAGATTAACATCAGAAGGACTAAACAAGCATATACATTGTATAACGTCCATAATATTTCTTAATGTCGCATGCAGGGTGGAAGGAGATGGAATACGAAATAGGCTGTCAAGGGATATACTCAGGAAACATGAGGACCCGAGGGTCAAATTGTATGCCTCTAATTTTTAGACTAGAAAAATGTGTAATGGCAGGGCACGACGGCCAATATGTATATCGTGAAACCCCGGAAGCTAGGGGAGCAATCTTGAACCTGCCAGCCCGTCACCCGTAATCGACAAAGTAGGTAAGTATGGAATAAGGTAGAAGTGTGACCATAAATGTGAACCCGTTAGTCCGCCAACCGGTGCACCAAGGCATTTTCGGAAAGACCACTAAGCAGAGCAATTAGAAAGAAAAAGGAATAACAGAAAATGGAAAAAGTAGAAATGGGCAGGGCACAAAGGCCCATTGCTGCCAAGTCATCATTTTCTAGTCTAATATTATATGCCCCCACCTGGTTTGTATGTTTAATTTACTAGCACAGTTGGTATACATTTTCGAAGATTGTACCACAAAACCCTATGTTGTTGCACAGAACAATACATCTTCCTATCCAACCAACTTGTTTCTTCCAAGGTAGCAATGTCGAATATACAATGGACATGAAGGCAAGTTAGTATGAAGACATACATGTAAAAGAAAGAAAAATGGTTCTATTTATTTCAATGTAACAGCAAACAGAATACGATTCACATGAGAATAAGCAGAAAGATACGTAGTATATACATACAGGTAAATAATAATCGATAAATAAAAGGTGCAAAGCAGCATAACAAACACAACAAATATACAGACAATAAATGAAATATTGAACACTGGAATATGAAATAAGAGTACAAGTATCCACCTCTGTAGCTCCTCATCTACATTCACGCCAAAGAGTCCATCGTCCTCTCCAGCCATTATGTTTGTTTAAATGTAGGAATGCAGGAAAAATACAATGGACATGAAGGAAGTTAGTATGCAGGAAGACATGCAATGAAGATAAGTTATTATGTAGGAAGGTACGCAACATATACATACAATAAACTAGGTGAACACATATACCGACAATAAATAAAATACAAAACAACAGAATATGAAATAACATTACAAGCATGTACCTTTCTATCTCCTCTTCAACTGATGCAATCAAGACTCTGTTGTTTTATCTAGTTATTTTGTTTGTTTGAATGTGGGAACGCACAAAATACAATGAACATGAATGGAGTTGGTATGCACCAGAGAACAAGTGATATGTACATACAGTAAATGAGACTCAACGAATAGAATAAAAGATAGGTAGAAACATGAACCTTTGTGCTTCTCCAACCATATATCTTTCTGTTAGCCCTTTGTGCTTTGCACCGGGCGCAACCGCGCCAATGGTGCAAACTGTAGGATGGTTATGGGCGCGCCAGCCCCTAACCGCCTAGCACCTGGGCACATGGGTCATATGACCTTACGCATTTGTAAAAAAGGCTAACTGCATAAACCATTTGAAACCGCCCGCGCACCTTTCCATATAGCCAAAGGTCATATAACACTTGCAATAAAACCAGGGCTTATACATAAACTTCACGCCATTCCACGGAGGTCGGGGCTATACCCGTTACAACTCCCGCGTGGTGTATACATATATGGTCACATGTAATAATGATATGACTGTGGGTCGAGGCTAAGCCCCGGCTCGACCCCCCGTCGTTTATTACATAGTTTGAATTCAAATATATTTAAACCTGTTTACATATCAGGTCAAAACCAATGGTCCGTTGGTCGGACGGTCTTTGCGAAGGCGCTATGTGGAGGAGAGGTCCGGGGGTCAAACCCCGCGGACTCCAATATAATTTTACATAACAACCGAAAGCCAATAAAGGGGTGCCACGTGGCAGCCCGTGACTGGGCCATGTGGCACCTTACCATTGACCAACCAAACGCCATGTGTCACATTCTGATTCATCCAATGTCTGCCAACCAGAATCTGCCACGTCACCACATGTACGATCGTACGGCTCTGCCACGTTAGCCTGTAGAGATTGTACAGTCAGCATCATTGTTTTTGTCTGTTTGACTTGATGAACAGATTGCAATCTCTCTCGCTCCTGACATTCGTTTGAGACGAAATGAGTTGTGTTGGGTTCGCAATGACGATGCCTATGCTCTTGTCCGGTTTGAAGCGATTCCGAGCACTTTGAATTTTTGAGCAAAATTTGATCCCCTGATCAATTTGATATTTAAATAAATAAATACTAGACATTCAATATTCTTTCCTCTAAATTTAATTAGGGAGAAAAATAGCTATAAAGATAAATGTTTCAGAAAAKATCATTATCATATTTCAAATTTGATATCATGGCTCAAGGAAGAAGGCAAAATTTGATTATACTACTTATAATAAACATTTTTAAAAGCTAAAGCATCCATTGCGCAACATTAATCACTCTTCTCCTCATTTGGAACTTGCAAAGTTAAGTGGAAAGCAAGTCATTAACAACCATTGAAGGCTTCACTATACACCATTTCTTTTGTCATATATTATACATCTACAACCACGACAATAATTGTTTACAAATTTTTGATCTCCAAAACCTCATTGTCGTAGTGGTTATTTGGCTTTATTAATCTTTTGAAATTGATTGAACATAATTTTATATACTATTATGACCCCAAAAAAATGGAAAATGATCTNAATATGGAAGTGGTTGTCATCCCAGAAATGACAACTATCCATATACCAATCATCACAATCATCCTCAAAATCATACCAAGCATATATTTCTTGATTATATTCATCCCTGATGATGCCTGCCATAAGAAATCTCTCATGCATGCTATCTAATGAACTACGAAGACTATTATTGAGGCCATCTGCAAGGTCATGAAATTTGTCATGCAATGTGTCACACGATTGAGATTTGAATGCTTCAAGAATTTCTTTGAGGTTTTGAGAAGAAATAGCCATCTGAGCACCCTATGAACTCTTCTGTCCCGCAGCCGTCACGAAAAAACCCAAAAAAATAGAACAATAAGTTACAACAGAAAATCGCGGTTTTTTCTGAAAAAACCCTAAAAAACTGTTGAATTTAAAATGCTCATAACTTCACTTCCCGGACTCCTTTTCGACTGATTTTTTTTTTGAAATTGGGTGAAATTGTGAGAGGAACTCAGATCTGTAATTTTTTTGAGAAAATTCATCCTCTAGCTGCTACATAAATAAAAACAAATCGCGTCTCCGTCCGCGGAAAAAACCCTGAAAATTTGTCAATTTTAAAACTTCAATATCTTGACCTTCCGGACTCCGTTTCGGACGATTTTTTTTTTAACTTGGGCGTTTTTCTGAGAGGAAATCATATCTACAACCTGTTTCTACAAATTTTTCACATAAATATACTGAAAAGTTCTGAAATGTCGCGGCCCTCTTTTTTCTTCTCCGAAAAAAAATCTGCAAAAATAAAAAATATTTGCCCACAATGTCTGTCAAGAAAAGTGCTCTGATACCACTTGTTAAGAACCAGAATAGACCTACAAATATAATCACCACAAATATTGAATACACAATATATCCACAGAGCAATATAGAAGAAACCACACTTTATTATTACCAAAACCCTTGGAAGGGATCCTCTCCTGTTCACTTGCCTCTTCGAGGGGGCATCCTCCTATTGAGCTGCTACAATAATTTTCTTCATGTCTCATTACATTGTTTGAATCCCTTTATATAGTGCTATCATCACCTAAGAACATTCTACAGGAGGAATCTTCTAGAAGTAGAACCTTCTAAGAAATCTGGTTTGTATATTTAATTTACTAGCATAGTTGGTATACATTTTCGAAGATTGTACCACAAAACCCTATGTTGTTGCATAGAACAATTCATCTTCTTGTCCAACCAACCTGTTTCTTCCAAGGTAGCAACGTCGAATATACAATGGACATGAAGGCAAGTTAGTATAAAGACAGACATGTAAAAGAAAGAAAAACAGTTCTATTTATTTCAATGTAACAGCAAACAGAATATGATTCACATGAGAATAAGCAGAAAGATACGTAGTATATACATACAGGTAAATAATAATAGATAAATAAAAGGTGCAAAGCAGCATAACAAACACAACAAATATACAGACAGTAAATGAAATATAGAACACTGGAATATGAAATAAGAGTACATGTATCCACCTATGTAGATCCTCATCTACATTCACGCCAAAGAGTCCATCGTCCTCTCCAGCCATTATGTTTGTTTAAATGTAGGAATGCAAGAAAAATACAATGGACATGAAGGAAGTTAGTATGCAGGAAGATATGCAATGAAGATAAGTTATTATGTAGGAAGGTACACAACATATACATACAATAAACTAGGTGAACACATATACCGACAATAAATGAAATACAAACAATGCAATATGAAATAACAGTACAAGCATGTACCTTTCTATCTCCTCTTCAACTGATGCAGTCAAGACTTTGTCGTTTTCTCCAGTTATTATGCTTGTTTGAATGTGGGAACGCACAAAATACAATGAACATGAATGGAGTTGGTATGCACCAGAGAACAAGTGATATGTACATACAGTAAATGAGACTCAACGAATAGAATAAAATATAGGCAGAAACATGAACCTTTGTTCTTCTCCATCCATAGTTGTAAATATATAATTTTTTTCCCTGCCCAAAATATTTTACAAGCCACAAAATATAACGAAATTCCATGGTCATAGATAAATGATTATTTGGTTTTCCATGGAAAAATATCCAGATATGCTTCCACCCATCGAAATACATGTTCTTTATCCTCTACACAGACTGTTGTTCCCACCATACAAGATTTTGGTTTTCCGTGGCAAACCACCCATATATGCTTTCGGACATGGAAATATAATTTTGCAGTGTCTTTGTTGTACATATCATATCTCAAGTACAAGACAAATTGTATCGTGGTCACACCAGTCTGTGTAGAGGATAAAGAACACGTATTGTCATATGGGCACATTTCAACATACATGGTTTATAAGTGCAGCCTGCATATGTTTTATTTTAACAAAAAAACAACAGATATTACAACTGCACATGTACTTCTTGAACTATTTTTCATGTAACTATTTTCTATCATGTCAACACTGAAGTACCAACAAAATCTCACAGCAGAACATATCTCAACCTCGCCAGACATAGAAAACAACACAATCGCATGTCCACTCATGGTGCAGGGCCTGAACACCGTAAAGCGCCCCAATAATAATAATAATACATAAAACAAAAACAGCTCCAACTATCGGCGTAGGACCCCAAGCCTGCAAAGCCGAAGTAAACAAAATAAAACAGCAAGCACCAAACCAACGAGAAAGCACGAACATGCCCAACTGCAGCCCCAGGGCCCCAAATCGTAAACTTGAGCCAAACAAACACAACCAGCAATCGATGAACCAACGAACCAACGAACAAGCAACAACCACCGAACCAGTAAACAACATATGTATCTCCAACAATTACGAAATTGCAGCCGAAGCACAGAAGGAACCAGAAACATATGACAAGCATGGCAGTAGAAATAAGCAAACATTCTTACTTGCAAACTGCAAACACTGAACAACAAACAAGTAATAGAAAATGAAACTATGGCATGGAAACTTACTCTGAAACGATGAAAGGCAAAAGCGCAGGTCGAATTGTGAACCAAACAACAACAACAAGCAGCAATCGACGAACCAGTGAATAAGAAGCACTCACCGAACCAGTAAACAATGTATGTAGCTTCAACGATGATGAAATTTCATTCCAAGGCTAGAAGAAGGATGAAACATACAATGCCTATTCAACTGGTGGTGGACAACAATATTTTCCAAATTCACTGCAACATTGTATAGAAAATTTCAAGGAAAAATGTACTCCGAGAAGAGTATTTAGATAAACATTTAATGCTATCAAGTTATCTAAAGGCCTCACGGTATGCAAACATTTAAGTTGTCAGGCCTGTTTGAGGACCTCGCGTCATGTAAACATTTAAGTTGTCAGGCCTATTCAAGCACCTCAAAAAAAGTGTCAATACATTTCAATACAAATACAAAGGAGTTATAATAATAATAGTAGCACAAATAAAAAAATAAATCACAATACAAGGTTATAAACTTTGGAATTATCGATCATTATAAACCTTGGATATCTAAACATTTCAATATGATTAGTACAAATAAAAAAAGTATCGTACATGATAAAACTTTAGATATGGCAACATATAATTCATTGGGAATAGCGAAGCTGGCAATAAGACTTCAAATCTATCATCCAATCATGTCATAACATATATAGTTTTTTTTATTATATAAAAAATAATGCTTTTAGTTATCTATGTCGAACATTAGAAAGTATGCAAAAATTTATGGTCAAACGACAAACTAATATAAAGTCAACAAATTATCGATCGTTGTAGTCCCTCTACGCCTTCGGCAGGGACTAATAACAAGAAGTTCTATCTTGAAATCGAACAAAGGGTCAAAATGCAGTGCACTACAATAATTCTTAGTTGAAAGATTGTGAGCATACCCAATATGTTGGTTGCTAAGGGTCAAACATATTTAGGTCATATCTCTTTAGAATCAAAAGGATTCGATACGTTTCAAACCAATTTAATGAATTTTATTTTTAAGAAAGTAATATATATTTTTGTGTAATATAGTCAATGTATCATTAAGTTATTTCATTTATCATTACATTATTTCATTTGATATTTAAATAAATAAATACTAGACATTCAATATTCTTTCCTCTTAGGGAGAAAAATAGCTATAAAGATAAATGTTTCAGAAAAGATCATTATCATATTTCAAATTTGATATCATGGCTCAAGGAAGAAGGCAAAATTTGATTATACTACTTATAATAAACATTTTTAAAAGCTAAAGCATCCATTGCGCAACATTAATCACTCTTCTCCTCATTTGGAACTTGCAAAGTTAAGTAGAAAGCAAGTCATTAACAACCATTGAAGGCTTCACTATACACCATTTCTTTTGTCATATATTATACATCTATAGCCACGACAATAATTGTTTACAAAATATTGATCTCCAAAACCTCATTGTCGTAGTGGTTATTTGGCTTTATTAATCTTTTGAAATTAATTGAACATAATTTTATATACTATTATGACCCAAAAAAATGGAAAATGATCTATATCAACATCCCAATCAAATTACACTATTCATAAGACTTATTAGATATTAATGTCAATGTTATAGCCAATGCGTCTCTAAAATCAATGCAAATAATCTATATCAACATCCAAATGACTTATTAGATATTAATGTCAATGTTGTAGCCAATGTGTCTCTAAAATCAATGCAAATAATCTATATCAACANTTTTGATCTCCAAAACCTCATTGTCGTAGTGGTTATTTGGCTTTATTAATCTTTTGAAATTGATTGAACATAATTTTATATACTATTATGACCCCAAAAAAATGGAAAATGATCTATATCAACATCCCAATCAAATTACACTATTCATAAGACTTATTAGATATTAATGTCAATGTTATAGCCAATGTGTCTCTAAAATCAATGCAAATAATCTATATCAACATCCAAATGACTTATTAGATATTAATGTCAATGTTGTAGCCAATGTGTCTCTAAAATCAATGCAAATAATCTATATCAACATCCAAATCAAATTACACTATTAGGAAGACCTATTAGATATTAGGTCAATGTTATAGTTGATGTATCTCTAAAATCAATGCATTTGCATCATATAGGAAAACATAAATTGGACTCAATTCTATGATAAAAGATGACAAAAAAAAATAAAAAATTAATATTTATTAGACAAAGAGAATCCCCATTTTTAGGAGCCATTAAGGGTAAACGATGACCAAAAAAAAATTAATGTTGATTAGACAAAGAGAACCCCCATTTTTAGGAGCCATTAAGGGAAAAGCATTTTAGAACACTATTTTGGGGATAAATAATTCAAAATATTGTAGTCTAAAATTAATGTTGATTAGATAAAGAGAGCCTATTTTCGGCCATTAAGGAAAAAACATTTTAAAATGCCATTTTGGGGATAAATAATTCAAAATGTTGTATTCTAGGTTTGTCAAATCCTTTTGTATTGCAAGTTGCATACACTTTATACATTGCATTATTTTTTACATTATTTTTTAACTTTAAGTAAATAATTGAATTTTCAACCTGAATAATATGCAAGATATTCCACCTTTTTAGGGTTTTATATTTTATATTTTCTTTAAAATTCATAGTAGAAACATAGGTTCTAGTAGACAATTTGACCATTCACATATAACTTCCTAAATAACTATAGAATTTATGTATGAGAGGCTATATGCCAATTTGGTTCATTTACAATGTTTGCAAAGGGGCATTTGAATTTTAATCCCCTCACTGGGATCTTGTTGCAAGTTATTGGGTTTCCTTTTTTACGCCCCACACATTGTATATATCAAACTAATCAATAGAGTGATTGGGAGCTAAAGAATATTTTAACATCATTAATTGCTTGCAACATCCACCGCTATCAAAGTTCTTGATTCCCTTTTCTAAGCTAAGTTATCTAATTCATACATTTTCTTTGCCTTCCTATATGCATAATCAAGCAAGAAAAATAGTTACTAAGGCAACATAAATTTTAGGGGTTAAATTTTTTCATTTGGCTAATTTTCATTTTTTTCCAATGATTAGCCAATTTTCATTTCTTTAAAAAAAACAATTTGCCCCATTTCTATAAGATAAAATTATTTTATTAAAATGTTACCAAAATTTTCTAGAAACTATATAAATTTCGTAGAAATTTAATATTTTTACAAAAATATCACGAAACATTTATACTTGAAATTTTCAAAATTAGTAGTGTTTACCAAGGTTTCTACATTTCAATATAAGTATAGATCCTTAAATTTTTCCTTGTACTAAGGGGATGCATTTTGAATCATAATAATATTTATATGTATATCAACTTTCTCGACACATTTTGTGGGATCCTTGATTGAAGTTGCTATTTAAATGATCTCCTTAAATTTTCTTAGTACCACCCAATAGTGATTCAATACTTGGTCCTTCTACTAGGAGGAATTTTTATTGTTTCACTTTTTATCTCGATGATCCTTACAAACATGAAGTCACTACAAGCATGTGTTCAAAATAGAGTCCACAATAGAAAAAAAAAAAAAAAAAAAGTTTTCATAGTCCAATGTTAATATTTAGCTATGATTCTCACTCTCCAACACAAACCGGATCAACATCTAGCTCCGTCATTGTAAAATTTTGTAATTGGGCATAGGTTATGTGTAATGTTTCATCGGTTTATGTGCTAGAGATAATGCCTAATCCCACTACTAGAGTTTAGGGATTGGATTTGGTTAGCTAGAGGAAGTTGAGATATTCTCTCAACCTCTCCCTCCAAGAGTGGAATAAGTTGGATCTTACAACACCTATTTAAGTGTTATGTATCTATGATTAATGTGTGTGATACAATCAATTGTTTGAGTGTTATTTCTGTGCAATGGTTGCTCTTACAATTTCTAATTTGGTATCAGAGCTGGGGTAAGGAAGTTGCACCGAGGTTGCATAATGTTGAGGGAAGAACACTTGCTCGAATGCAATACAGGGCATGAAATAAATCTGCCGAATCCTGATTTGTCTTGATGAGAATCCTGTAGCCGCTTGGGAAGAACAGACGCTACCGGTTGGGAAGAACAAGGCGTATCTTTTCAGATCAACGTCATCACCATAAAGAGGATTCATCTGCAAAACAAGAACCTACCGACCTCATATGAAATATTATTCTGTTTGGTGAAGGAGATTGTGCCTTGGTAAAAGAGTATCCGCCATTTGCCCAAAAGCATGGATCTGTGTTGACACAAAGAATCCGCTTGTGGAAATCTGTCATGGAAAGTCGTTGGCCATAGGGAGCCCAAACTCAATTCCCGAGAGGTCAAATAATAGTTCGTGAATTGTCCAATCGGT
>JZKD02S1673854.1:461501-475062 GCA_000966675.3 Picea glauca
ATATATATATATATATATAACTTAATTTTAATTATATACCAATTCAATTTATTTATTTATAAATATGGAATTCATTTCTTCACAAGCTTTGAAAAAAATTCTAAAAGTTTTGTTAGAGAATCATTATTCCCAATTATGTATAAGTTTTAAAAGGTTTTATCTTATAAATATAGTACTTAGAGAGTCTATATTAAATGATTTCATGATTCATGTATATATAGATATATGGAATAAAGCTCACATCCATGTCCTTCAAATTTTAGGTCCAAAGCATTTGGATTCAATGGTGATGAGCAAGGGTTTTGCAACCATTGGGCAAGGTTCAATTCATATGAGGGTTTTTCCTAGAGTCGTAGGGTCACCTTGAGGTAGTGGTTGAACATGTGGTTGCACCCAAAGGGATTATAAATAAACTCATGATTTGCACACACATAAATGGATCGAAGCTCATCTCTATGTACTCCAATGTTTTATGCCCAAAGGGATTGAATCTAATGGTGGGGAGTGAGTATTTTTTTCACCATTGGGCAAGGTTCAATTCCCATAACGGATTTTCTTAGAGACATGTGATCACCTTGAGGTAGTAGTTGAACATGTGGTTGCACCCAAAGGGATTACATTGAATGATCTTGTGATCTATGCACACATATATGTGCATCAAATCTCATCCTCATGTTTCTTCTTTATGTATTGTCCCTAAGGGTTAGCTTGATTGATAGATGCTCTTGTGTAAAAGTTCATGGAAATCTTAGGATCAAATCTTATTAAGTCCCTTGGGGTTACAAGTAGATATTTTAACTAGTGATTACTATCATCCTTCATCTAGAAAAACCAAGGAAGAGGGAAGATATTTGATAGGGGTTGACAAGGTACCATCATCCTCATTTGGAATGCCTAATATGCAATTGATTGAGACACTATATATATATATATATATATATATATTTTCAACTTACTTTTTTCCATGAAAAAAAAAATTATAAATAGTATTTTAGAGTTAAAATCAAAATATAATTATCTTGTTTCATTGGCACTAATAAAGCATTAGTTCGTGTTATATTTTAAGAGAGAGAAAAAGAGGCAAAACTTTTTAAAATGTTTTCCTCTCACCATCTTTAAAAACTACATTTTTTTTTTGTAAATAAAAGTGGATCCTTATATTAATTCCAATTGAAATCTTACAAAAAAGATCTGTAGCCTATCTGCACACACAGAGAATCCCGCAACTTAAGGTAGGATTGATTACGTTTCTCTTCACAGTTTTCCCAGAGAGCAAATTCCCGAGAGCTTCGGTTCAAATTAACGGTCCAGATTTCCTTGGGATCAACGGTCCGGATCCTCTCATGTATTTTGCGATTTCGTGTTTCGCGACTTCGTGACTTGCACAGGCAGCTCCCCCCTAG
Source organism: Picea glauca (assembly GCA_000966675.3). NCBI lineage: Eukaryota > Viridiplantae > Streptophyta > Pinopsida > Pinales > Pinaceae > Picea > Picea glauca. The sequence continues at coordinate 462,905 of JZKD02S1673854.1, forward strand.
CTTCGGACACCCGATAGCCGAGTTCCCGAAATCTTCTCGTGTCAGATCAACTGTCCAGATCTCCGCGAGATCAACGGTCCAGATCCTCTCGCTCTGTTCGCGATTTCGCGTTTCGCGGCTTCTCAACTTGGGCAGATAGCTCCCTCCATTCTTCGGACACTCGATTGTCGAGTTCCCGAAATCTTCTCACGACAGATCAACCGTCCAGATTTCCTCGGGATCGACGGTCCAGATCCTCTTGCACCTTTCACGATTTCATGTTTCGTGATTTCACGACTTGCACTGGCTGCTTCCTCCATTCTTCGGACAAACAATTGTCGAGTTCCCGAAATCTTCTCGCGACAAATCAACGGTCCAAATATCCTCAAGATAAACAGTCCTAATCCTCTTGTGCATTTCGCGACTTCATGACTTGGGCTAACAACTCCCCCCCAGCTTCGAACACCCGATAGTCGAGTTCCCGAAATCTTCTCGTGTCAGATCAACGGTCCAAATACTCTCACACATTTCACGATTTCGCGTATCACAATTTTGCGACTTGGGCTGACAGCTTCTTCCCTGCTTCGAAATCCAAATAGTCGAGTTCCCAAGATCTTCTCGATTCGGGTCAATGTAACCAGATCAACGGTCCAGATCTTCTCGAGCACCAACGGTCCAGATCCTCTCTCGCTTTTCGTGACTTCACGTCTTTGGGGAGCAGCAACCACCGTGTTGTTGACTCCCGATTGTCGAGTTCTTGAAATCATCTATCGGCTAAAGATCTTCTACGCTCTCTCCTGAGCTTCTGATCATTTCTGACTTGGAAGAATTTCTAGGTGGATAGAGGTGACACCTCATCCTGATGAGGGCCATCTAGTTGGGCAAGCTCCTCGCATTGGAGCCAGAGGGGTAAGCTTTGGGCCTGCCTGGAATCATGGAGAATGATCTATTGCATAGAGTCAACTCCTGCATTGGCCAGTCTGTCTGCCACTTTGTTTGCACTTCATAGAATGTGTGAGGGGGTTAGAGTTAGGGAGGGTCTAAGAAGACCCTGGAAGCTGTAAAGGGGGCCAAGGAGGCGCCAAATCGGAGTGATTTTCCCTAGATATCTGTCATTCGGGATTTTTTTAGTCCAGTCTATTATGATTTTGGAGTCTCCTTCAATGATCAGACAAGTGAGGTTTAGATCTAGAGCCATTTGCACTCTGTTGATGAGACCCCATACTTCTGTTGAGTTGTTGGTATCGCATCTGAGGTTTTCTATAATCAGCCTTTGTATTTGGCTCGAGTTGTTTCTTATGACCCCTCCATAGCCCGAGTGTCCTAGATTGCCTTTAGATGTGCATCAAAGTTGACCTTATGGAAGCCTAGCAGTGGGGCAAACCACTTAGAGGGACTGAAGGCTTTTGAAGATTAGGGGGGTTGTTGAGGGGGGGTGGAGTGAGCAAGCGAGAAGCCCCAAGAGTTGAGGAGCGAGAGCTTACCTGGGTCAGTGGGGAAGTCTTCCTTGGTCCATAATTATAGCTGAAGATTTTCCTGGAGATGCAAGAGGATTGTGTTCCAGAGGAGGGTGGGAGGAGAGGGTTGGGAGTGAAAGATTCTTCTGTTCCTCTCTTTCCATAGTTGCCAGACTATAAAGCTTGGTAAAAGTTGCCAGGTTCTGTTTAGGATAGGGCTTTTGAAGGAGCCAGAGCCCCAATCTTTGGTGGTGCTTATGATGTTTTTTTAAACTCGTTTGGTTCTTCTAATGAACTAAGTGGCATGGTTCTAGATGTTCTCATTGAGTGGACAATTGTTGACGAGGTGCTCCATGGTTTCAGCCTGGAGATGACAGAGATGGAAAATCGAGGGACCAATGAAGCCACATCTTTGAAGATTGTCCCAGGTTAAGATCTTGTTCTGGAGAAGGAGTGAGAGGAAAGTGGAGATCTTGGGCCAGAGTTTTGAATTCCATATTGTTCTCCAGATGCTATCTTTCTGAAGATTGTGGAAATTCTCCTGAAGAGTGTATCCCTCCTTGAGAGTAAAACTTCCATGAGGTGTATATCCCCATCTGAGAATGTCTTGATCTGTGCTTTTACGGATTTGCCTTTGGGTTGTGGCTTGTTTCCAGTGTTGCAGGTCACAGTCCATTGCCACTTGGACGTCCTGATGGGTAGATTTTCATCTTTGCCAGGGAGAGTTGCTGGGGGTATATTTCCACAAGTCTGCTACTTTCAGAGTGGAAAGATCTCGAATGTGATTTTCGTAGGATTGGTGTCATGAGAGCCTCATTCTGTTCCTGGGTGATTATAGTTGGGATATTTTTGGTCACCCTTTCTATTGCTGAGGTGCGATCCATATTGAGTTCTGAAAGGAGATCCGTGTAGAAGTTTGTCAACGCGTGCGTTATTTCCTGATGGGTTAACAGGGTGTTGCCTTGCGAGTCATCCAACTTCGTGATGTGGTTGATAAGGCGTATGTGGATCATAGAACAGTGGAAGAATTTGGTGTTTTTCTCTCCCTCGTTGAGCCATTGGACCCGAGATTTCTGTCTCCGCAGGATTTCTTCCTGCTTGTGTCTTTCTTCTAGTTGTCTTTTGAGTTCACTCTCCTCCTGCTGCTGAGTGATTGTGTATCCTACGTGAATGAATTGTCCTTGAAGGTTCTCTAGTTTTTGTTCCAGCAGTTTCCTCTCCTAGAAAATGTTCCCAAAGACTTCTTTGCTCCATTTGAGCACCTGTTGTTTGAAATATTTGAGTTTTTGTTGGAAGCAATACATTTTTGTACTTCTCTGTGTTTCTGTAGTGCTCCACCAGTGACAGGCTAGCTCTTGGAAATCTGGATGAGAGAACCAAAAAATTTCAAATATGAAGGGTTTGAGCTTGGGGGTGGCAATAGTGTCAACCCAGAGTTGAACCGGCCAATGGTCCGAGCCTGCCTTCGAGAGGATGTTGGAATCTACTAGGGGGCCTTCCAAAAGGAGAGTTTACGAGATGAGGAAGCGATCAAGTCTGCATGCTATTTGTCGGTGACCTGATCTTTTGTTGGTCCACGTGTAGGTGCCATTATTGTTCTCAATATCTACCAGTCTGATGTTCTCTATGAGTTCCTGGAATTTTGCGTTATCCTACTCCAGCCGCTTTTTCCCCCTTCGCTTCTCCTCCAATGTGAGAATCATGTTGAAGTCGCCCCCTATTATCCATCACTTGCCCTCTACTAGGGAACCTAGATAAGCTAGGCTTTGAAAAAAGAGGTATTTCTTGGTTGTTCTGCGGTCCATATGCATTTGTGATCATTCCCTCCTTGTTTGAACCGATGGCTCTGTAGTGCGCTATGATAGTGCATGGAGTGGAGAATCTTTGATCAAGGATGACTATGGCAGGATTCCATAGGATGGCCAGGCCTCCTGAAGCCCCTTTTGAGTCCGTTTGATAGGATTCGCAGTTGTGCCAGCATATTTTGATGATATCGTCTGCAGTTTTCCCTGCACATTTTGTCTCTTGTATTAGGAATATATCAGGGTCTTCCATTTTGATGCAGTTTTGAAGAATCCTTTGTTTGGATCTTCCATTTAGGCCTCTGATATTCCAGGTGAGGATCTTCATAGTTAACAATTTGGTGGGTGGGAAAAGGAGCTCTCTGAGAGCCTGTGAATCTGTCCCGAGATTATCATATAGTTTCTCACCTCCTTTATTAATTGATGAGCCGATTTTATGCCTCGTCGCTTGTTTTCTTTTGGGTGTTTTCTTGGATCTTGGTTTGGGTCTATGTTGATCCCCAACCTAGATGTAGCCCCTGCTGATGAGTCCAGAAATACTTTGTGAACTTTTCTAAGTTGGTCTTCTGGTAAGGTTTGGAGATCCTTCTTGTTGAGTGCTTCTTCTAACCTATCTAGGTCGATTTCTGCTAGGTCTTGGTCATCCATTTTCATGACTGTGTCTTCCTCTCTCTCTGGTTCTTTCCTTGAGACTGAGTGAGTCTGTGGATCTACTTGGTTTGTTGGGGTTTGGTATTCTTGAGACAATTGATCTTCCTTGTGCTTGTTGGGGTGTTTCCCTACCTTCTTGTGGGTGTTTTCCACCTCTTCTACCTCTTGGAGGCGGCTAAGGGCTTCAAATGAATTATTTTTTGGGTTCTTTTTTCCATTGTTGGTTGTGGGCTTCTTCTGTGCTTGTCTCCTTCGATTTTGAACCTGGGTAAATCCTTTCTTTGGTTTCTCTTCAGCTTCTCTCTTGGGGGGGGCATTGAGAGGGCAGTCTATGAAAAGGTGTCCATGTTCATGGCATTTTCGACATCTGAAAGGGATGTGTTCATAGTCTATGGTTTGGGCCCATTCCTTGTCTTGGTATTCTAAGGTAACTGTGTCTGGGAGGGCTTTGGAGATGTTTATATAGACACATACTCTTGCATAAGAGGTGTATTTTCTCTGTTTGGTAGCTTCGAAAGATTTGACATATTTACCTAGGGTATTGCCTATGCCCAGTAAAATTTCCTCTAACCAGAACTCTTGGGGTAGGGAATAGAGGTGAATCCATACCGATGCGTATGTGAATTTTTCCTTTTCTGGGCAGAAGCGGTCTGTCCAAAAGCATAGGTAGAGGCCAACCGAATTGTAGAAATATGGTCCCCCTTCAAAGATTTTGTCCTTGTCCTCCAGGTTGTAGAATATTATTGTAAAGAAGCCTTTGGAGCTCAGTTGGAGCTCATAAACTCCCTTGGGGTTCCACCGCACCTTGATCCAGCGAGCTAGGTCCTTTTCTAAGGGCCAGAGACCTAGGAATTTTCCTTTGAGGGCGTGGTCTCTCATGAACTGTGTATGCTCCCCTATTCTGGTGGTTTTGATGACGTACCTGGGCGCAACCGGGGCTGAGGGATACATTTTCCAGGTATCCAGACCCGAGCTGCTTTTGGATGCAAGGACTCTACATCTGTGTTTGATTCTTTGCTTATATCCATCTCTTCCTGCAGATATTGGTCTCGTGATCGGCGCACTCGTGAGTTCTCTAGATCGTTGACAGCGACGTTACGGTAGGAGGGGGATTTCACTCCGCCTTCTGTACCCATTCTTTTGAGGCAGTCAAAGTCGTAGGGCTGAGGCAATCAACTCGTACAAAGAGCATCGGAGAGAGTCTGAGCAGACGGAAATCAAGAGCATGAAAGAAAACCCTAAAAGTTACAAAACTCCCAAACCAATCCGATGCAAAGTAGTTATCTTTAAAAACTACATTATTATAGTCATCCAACATCCTTAAAAACTACATTATTATAGTCATCCTAAAACTTGGGAACCTCCTTTAAAAAAAGAAAAAAAAAAAATTATGCTTAACACCAAAACAAACAAAAATTTATAATTCAATCCATTGCCCGAGAAACCCACTTAACATAAACAACATGTTGTAAATAAAACATGTTGCCTCCGTATTAAAGAAAATAAATAAAACTCTCAATATAGAGATGTCAAGGAGATTGGGAGAAAAACTTTGTCGTGTTTAAATAAAATTCCTTCATGACAAAGCATTTTTAGAAAGATTATGTGCTTGAACATTGAGTTCTTGAAAGATGTCATAAATTCAACGTATTTATATATATTAATCATTTCATAGCTCCCACTCTTATCTCTATTAGTATATGTTCTAGTGTGAAATTAGGTTTATGAAGCAAATATCATTGAGTTTTTTAAGGTTATTAATTGGTATTTGAAGTGGGGGTTATTACTATCTTTCATTCAAAAAATTGGAAAAGATATGGGGAATCCAAAAAATTGGGAAAGATACGGGGAATCAAAAAAAAAAAAAGCAATGTATCAACATCTTCATTTGGAATTTTTAATATACAAATGAATGAGTGATGGACTATATTTTTATGAAAAATATTAATAATTTTAATTCATTTGGAAATTTTAATATACAAATGAGTGATGGACTATATTTTTATGAAAAATATTAATAATTTCATATATAGAATTTTTACCAATTTATTTAATCATAATGTTTGAATATTAATCATTTCATATATATAATTTTTACTAACTTATTTAATCATAATATTTGGAATATTTTTATGAAAAATATTAATAATTTTATATATAGAACTTTTACCAATTTATTTAATCATAATATTTGAATATTAATTATTTCATATATATAATTTTTACTAACTTATTTGATCATAATATTTGGAATTCTTAATATACAAATGAGTGATGGAATATATTTTTATCAAAAATATTAATAATTTCACATATATATAATTTTTATCAACTTATTTAATCATAATGTTTGAATATTAATCATTTCATATATATAATTTTTACTAACTTATTTAATCATAATGTTTGAACAATAATATTAAGCTTACTACATAACCAAGACATAGTAATATATTATATATATGACTACCAATATATTCATACATCAATTTGAACTCCACACACCTACCTACACATAGGTTTAATAACTATACCCACAATATAAAGTGGCAAGATCTACATACTTAATTTACCCCACGTAGTCAATCTAAGTTAAACATGTAAATTACTAAAGCTACACACAACTTTGCTTGTCTGGAAAAGACACCTCTCATGGAGTACAATTCGAAAGGAGGCCAATGCATCCCCATAGCCCATGATAGCTAAATTTTCAAAAATCTACCACATTCATCTAATGGAAACTAAACCTAATCACTCAATCCCACAGTCCCAGAGTTGTTGAAATATATATACAATAGGAATTGCCTTTAGTCCTCTTGGCAATTTCATCTCTACTTAGATTGGAACCCTCTCATCCCCTAACCACTTTCATCCTAGATTCAAATATCCAACCACATAAAAAAAATGATTATTGGGAAAACTCTCTATATTGTACATGATACAACTTACCACCATAATATTAAAGCATCACAACTCATAGCCCATGATAGGTAAATTTTCAAAAATCTACCACATTCATCTAATGGAAACTAAACCTAATCACTCAATCCCACAGTCCCAAAGTTGTTGATATATACAATAGGAATTGCCTTTAGTCTGGCAATTTCATCTCTACTTAGGTTGGAACCCTCTCATCCCCTAACCACTTTCATCCTAGATTCACATATCCAACCACATAAAAAATGATTATTGGGAAACTCTCTATATTCTACATGATACAACTTACCACCATAATATTAAAGCATCACAACTCATATACAAAAGAGTTATTATTATTGATATCACCATCAAACCCATGTGGGACCCACACTCTATAGGTTAAGCCATCACCATATATCTGTGCACAAACAATGTATTTAGCATCCCAACATAAGATTACATACATATAAACACATAAAAATATGCATCTAAAATATATTCAACATCCCCACATAATAAGATTACGTGCATATAAACACATAAAAACATACATCTAAAATATATCCAACATCCCCACATGACATTGCATACATCTAAACACATAAAAGCATGCATGTACAACATGTCCAACAACCTACACATATTACATATATCTAACTACTTAAAAGCATGCATGTACAATATATTCAACATCCTCGCATATGATTACATATATTTAAATATATATAAGCATACATGTACCAATCTAAAGTTAGTTAGATCAACAATAACACCGTTAAAATGTTCCTTGTTTCATATATTTCTATGTAGGGTTATAAGTGTTTCAACATAAAACACAATGGTTATAAAAAATTGGATTTCATTAACCAACTTAACTTCACAGGAAAGCATGTGCTAACAACACATAAACATCATATAGAGGTAGATACATTAAAATACCGTCGACTCACATCAAGCATAATCACATGTCCAAGATATAAGTGAATACTTACTCAGTTACCCTACATGTATAAATTGGCTTGATCAACTCCAAGTCAATGAGTAGTTGACTCAATTTGAAAATAATAGCCAGCTATAGCCTCTAAGTGGGGCACTACCATTATTAGTCCATGTCGAAGGAGCAGAGGCGCACAGAGGGACTATAGCGATTGATCAGTCATTGACTATCGATTACTTTGCCTTTGACTACAAATATTTGTTAAATTTTTAATTAAATAAAGTACCTGGGCAAGTGTTTATCATCCCTAGGCGCCTAAGGGGTGAGAAAGTGCCTAATGTGGGCCCTAGTCATTTAATTTGTGAGATGCAAATTAAAAGGTGACTTTATGACTTTAGTGAGGGTGAGTGAAGAGACATCAAATCTCAGCCACACATCTAATCTAATCTTAGCCATTAGATTGGAAAACTCCTCACCTACATCATGAGGACGATTAGGGTTGGAGGGCACACCCATTCTTGGGTAGTTGTTTCATTTTGAGAGAGCAAGAGAGAGAGCATTTTCGAGTTTGGAGGAGGAAGCCATTTCTACAGAGCTAGGGCACGCATTCCAAGGTTTCAAACTAGCACAGAAATTGAGGCAACAAGGACAACATTGAAGGCAAATCGTACTGTACAGATTGATCAGGTTGTACAACAAGAAGAGTAGGCACAGAAATCGAGGGAAGGTACAATCCAGCAGAAAAGGTTGTATTGTATGGATTTTCGAATTCTGCATAGCAGGAAAAAGGGCACGAAAACCGAGGCAGAAAGTATTGTCCATACTGTACGGATTATGTACAGTCTGTATGACTGTTATTTTGGCACAGATTTTGAGGTGAAGGTGTTGTGCTCTTTTTTGGAAGTTTTGGCATGTTTCCCAAGGTGATCGTACAACATTTATTGCATTGTTTTGGGCTAAGACTGTTGGCACATATTTCAAGGCATCCGTACAACATTTTGGAGGCACAGAAATCGAGGAGCAGACCTGCAATTTATTGCAGAAAATTCTGGAAAGAATTTTGAGGAGTTTGGCTTATTTCCTGTGTGAAGACTTGGCACGGTTATCAAGATAAGTTTGTCATTTAAATTTCTGAAGATGAACATGCTATAACATAATTCTTTGAAGTTCCTAAATAATAAAAATCTCCCTCTCTCATTGGTTTTCCCCTTGTGGGTTTTTCCAGGGTCAAAGTTAGACCAAAAATATCCGTGTCATTAATTTTCTGAGTTTTATGTGCTGCTGATATTTTATTTCTGTGTTATAAACGATGTTCAGAATCCTCATGTTTCAGTTCTAAAATTTATTTTCTTCTAAGTTTTTATATGCTGATATAAAACTGGATTTGGGCATTAAACATTGGTTGAAAAATCAGTGAAACTGAAACTGGGTTGGGGTCTGAAAATTTTACATGGTATTAGAGCTGAGTTGAAAAGAAGCAGAGATTTCAGTAGTCAGAAAGTTGGGACAAAAGTCACTTCACAAGGCAGATTTTTGAATTTATTATTTTCAGCAGAAAAGGGTCAATGGCTACAGGTTTGAGGGTTGACGACAGACTTGATGGAGCAGCAAATTTTGGTGCTTGGAAGGAGAGGATGATTTTGCTTTTGCAAGAAAACAAGTTGTGGGACATTGTGGAAAATACCACTACTCATCATGTTGTGGTACCTATTGATGCTACTCTTCTTCCAGCTTACACTAAGAAGAGTATCAAGGCTAAGAGGTTTATTCTTGATGCCATCGAGGATCATTTAATTCCTCATTTGACGGGGAAGACACATGCCTATGAGATTAGGGAGTCTTTGACTAAATTGTACCAGAGTACAAATGAGAACCGAAAAATGGTTTTGAGGGAAAAACTAAAGAGCATAAAAATGACCAAGGCTAAAAATGTGGTCACATACCTTACTAGATTGACACAGGTGAGGGATGAGCTTGGAGTTGTGGGGGAAGCCATAGTTGACAATGATCTTGTGAGAACGGCATTGAATGGAGTTTCCAATCAATGGGTTGTTTTTGTGGAGGGCATTGTTGCTAGGGAGAAGCTTCCCAGTTGGGAACGCCTTTGGGATGACTTTGTTCAGGAGGAGACCCGGAGAGGTTATGTACATGGTAGTTCATCTACAGGTCATGAGGAGGAGAATGTGTCTCTTGCTACCACTAGCAAGAAGAAGTTCAAAAAGGGTCCAAAGGACAGACACAAGCCCAAGGGTGAAGGGAAGAAAGACATGATCAAAGTCAAGTGCTTTGCATGCCATAAGTTTGGGCACTGTGCAGGTCAGTGTCCAAACAAGAAGAAGAAACAAATAGCAGCTTTAGCAGAGGTGGAAGGGTTTTCCACCAAGTTTGACAGGGAATTTTCCTTGATTGTGTGTCTATCCTCGAGGACCACTACTTCAGATACTTGGTATATTTACAGTGGTGTCTCTCACCATATGATAGCGTTTCGTGAGCACTTGACAGATCTTACACAGTGTGGAGATGCAGAGGTAGTGTTTGGAGATGATCGGGAGGTCAAGGTGGCAGGTTGTGGGCCTATATCATTTCAGAGGGAGTCTTTGCCTCCCATGACTTTGACAGAGGTTCTATAAGTTTTGGGCTTGAAGAAGAACTTAGTGTCAGTTTATACTATTGAGGAGAAGGGCTATGAGGTCTTGTTCCGTGATGGGCAGGTGCTTATTTTCCCCAGACGGTCTAGTATCACTTCGGCCAAAGTGATTGGTACTAGACATGAGAGGTTGTACAAGTTTTTGTTCCAGCCAATGAGAGCAGCAACAGTGACCTATGTGAGCTATGGCACAGGAGGATGGCACATTTGCACCATGAGGCGTTGAGAGGTTTGAGGGAGATGGTGATAGGAGTTCCAGATTTCAGTTCAGAGCACCATGAGTTGTGGAAGGGGTGTGCTTTGGGAAAGTACAGCGCACCTGCTCTTCCGACCAGTGGTAGCAGAGACGCAAGGATACTTGATCTTATACATTAAGATGTATGTGGCCCGATGTCTTCAACATCATTGATTGGTTCCCTATACTATGTTGTATTCATTGATGACTTCTCTCGGAAGTCCTGGATTTTCTTCATGAAGACCAAAGGACAGGTCTTCAGTCGGTTCCAAGAGTTCAAATCTTTTGTGGAGAACCAGACAAGGAAGAAAATTAGATTCCTAAGATCGGACAATAGGGGTGAGTATACCTCCAAGGAGTTCATGGACTTCTGTGCAAGAGAGGGCATCAGGAGGGAGTTGACTGTTTCTTACAACCCGCAGCAGAATGAGGTTGCAGAGAGGAAAAACAGGGCCATTGTTGGGGCTGCAAGAGCCATGTTACATGATCAGGGGCTGCCACTATTTCTATGGGATGAGGCATGCTACATTGTAATTTATCTATAGAACAGGAGTCCCCACAAGGTTGTGGGGAGCATGACTCCTGAGGAGGCTTTCTTTGGGAAGAAACCTGAGGTGGGGCACCTTCGTATTTTTGGGTGCATCACATTTTCATATGTCCCTTCTGAGAAGAGGACAAAGCTGGAGCCCACGGCAAAGAGAGGGATCTTTGTTGGGTACAGTTAGACTTCAAAGGCTTTCTGTATATACCTTCCTTCCTTGAGGAAGATTGTATTGAGGAGGGATGTCATATTTGAGGAGGACAGAGCCTTTAGGAAGTCTAGAGGGACAGAGAAGGGTGAGCAGTCTTCACCACAGATTTAGGTGAGTCCGCAGTAGACTACAGTGACACAGAGTTCGGGGCCACCAGTTTCGGGGACGACAAGTTCACAGGTGACAGGGCCACAGGTTTCAGGTTCGCAGGCTACTGGTCCACTGGTTACAGAATTAGGTACTTCAAAGTCTACTTCAGAATCATTGTCTTCAGAAGATGGGGTTGATCAAGGAGTGTCCCCTCCACTGGCCACTACTTCAGAGAGGAGGAAGCCCAAGTGGCTTCAGGACACTTTGAGGGAGGCACAGGGTTCAGTGGGGAATCCCAGACAGGTAGTGAGGGAGAGTAAACCTCCCGAGAGGTTTTGCAGCTACATCACGATGGTGAGCAGTATTCGGGAGTCTGAGCCTTCCACTTTTGAGGAGGCCACTGGTAGACAGGTATGGAGAAATGCCATGATGGAAGAGTACAATTCCATCATGAAGAACGATGTCTGGGAAGTTGTTCCTCGACCCGAGGGGAAGTCAGTGGTGGCTTCTAGGTGGCTCTATAAACTAAAGCATGTTGCAGATGGCAGCATTGAGAAGTACAAAGCTCGCTTTCTGGCTCGGGGGTTTTCACAGGTTGAGGGAGTCGACTATGATGAGACCTTTGCACCGGTTGCTAGATACACTTCGATCAGGGCAGTGATCTCCATTGCAGCAGAGATGGGTTGGAA
>JZKD02S1673854.1:510264-521274 GCA_000966675.3 Picea glauca
ACCAATTGTTGCAAGTTGCAAAGGAACCTTGGATTGCAGCTATAGACATAGTAATTCTGGTGAGTTCTCCAGCTAGACAGTACGAAATAAGATAAAATTGAATTATGTAATGTAGAAGCATGTAGATGTTTTTTAGTAAGATATGTCGCAATAGAGTGCAAATCTTTATGTTATTGGTCCATCCACATAAGGGTCTTTTTTGCTTGCATTCCAACTATACTAAATATACATAGTGGGGGGTATCTTAAGTTTCACTTTAGTTTTTTAAGTACAATGGTCAAGTGAACTGGACAGTTATATATGCATCTATGTTTCCAAAATATGAAATAAGAGAATATTGAATTTTTTTTTTGAATGTTGACATGTTATTAATACATTTTAGATCATGTCGATTTTTCATAGAAAGAAAACATTGCTTAATGACATTGAATACCCATGCTAATTTCTTTTAAAATAAATAGAAAACATGATCTATATTCTATTTTGAAAGTTGTTTTTTTTCTCTTTAAGTAATCAAGGATTGCATACTTTATCAATGCATATGCCCCTGCAGTAGAGTTACAAAATGCATAAACATGTTGAATGGTGTTGAATATGCATTTGTTGTTGTCATTGCACCTTCAACTTCTATATACATTACAAAATGGAGTAAGCTAGAGAATATCTAAACATGTATAAAATATCGTCAAGTTGATGATCATATATAGTCATGCCCATACACCAAAGGGTTAACGAAAACTTTGCAAGAGTAGTTTGAAGGAGGATGGTCGCCCCTGCCTTCTAGCAATGACCTCATCATAAGTCTGTACTCCACAGTGGTTTTCTTCTTCTTCCCAAAAACTTGAAGTGTACTTGTTCTGGATGCAATGTTCTCTAACCACTTTCTTGGGGTCATGCCTCCTAAATCGTTCTTCTCCAAATCCATACGATAACAATGTATCCACTTTAGCTTGAGCTTGTTTGAGACTAGCGAAACAGTATAATCCAATCCACAATGGGAGCGAGGGCTAGATATATTTCTTATTGCGATAGAGTGCCACCCCAACTCCATGGATAATCGTTTGGTAGGCAAGCTCTTGTAGCACCAATTTGTCGGGGACAAATCTTGGGAGTAGATGGGGAGCTTTGGTAGCTCCATATACTATGATGTAAGTACCATGTTCCATTAGATACCAGTCTCCAATATTTTGTATTATTGATAGCGCCTTATTTGTCATGCATTGTGCTGGAGCGCAGAAAATGAATTCATATAGAGGTGCAAAGAAGTGGTTGCATATCTGATGGTATTCCATTATGTACTTATGTTCCCAGAGCACCTTGCAATAAATGTGTATTGATGGTTTTGTTGGTTGCCATGCCCAACACATCTTAGGGTATCGATGCGCCACACACATGATATCCAATAGATACGATGACATGTGAAATTCTGGAAATGTCTCGGGCTCAGTGTGCTTAACAAATGCGATAGTCTCTACTAGGTTTCCAGATAAGATATCGGCCCAGTTGAATTATAGCTCTTCATTTGTGCAGTAATAGATAAGAGGCATTAGCGAGAAGGTGAATTTGGAAGCATTTTTCTTTCCATACAATCTGCAAAGCATCGCCATTATGTATTGGTAGGGCATTTTTAGTTCAGTAGTTGGATAGTTCCCAGATCGTCTGTGTTTAAAAACTATATCTGGTTTGTACCATATTTTGAACAGGTCATTGCCTTTGTATGGGAACTTACTGAGTAGTTCCTAATCCAACTTTTGGGTTCCCTTTTCCAAATGATAATATTTGGCTAGATAAGCTGCTTGGAACGACGTTATGGGCTCCCCTCTAGCATTGAGTATGTATCTATTTTACAGGTCCACATGCTCGATAATCCACGCAATTGCATCTGAGCAAGGGAGAACTGGAGGATGAGCTGCTACCCTATGTAGTTTTGATTTTCGAATATTATTGAAGATTCAAAGTTGATCTTGGTCTTCAACATTGATGGGAAATTTTTGAAGTTTGAACATCTCGAAGATCTCATCCCATTTGAGTGGATCTTCTCTTTTCTTGAGGAGACCTGTTGTATCACCATACAGTGCCCCTGGGAAACCAAATTTGTTCTCTGGTTTGATTCTCTTCTTATGCGATGCCATATTTGAATTTGAAACAAAGTCATAATCAATGCATAAAACCAATAACAAAGATGTCGAGCAAGTAAGTGTGCTTGATTTGGTGGTTTGTGGATGTTTTCCCATGGTTGATGACATTATTGATAAATTTAGGGAGGGACTCATTTGCTAGAATCAGTACATGATTATAATCCCGCTTGGAATAGGGGTTTCGGGCCCCAGTAATGTAAAAGAGAGTTGTGGGTATAAAGGGGTATAGTGTTCAAACTTTCTCACTAGGCCAGAACAACACAAATTTGAGTCACTAAAGTAATTTTATATGAATGTGGATAGATGGATGGTTGGGCGAATTGCTTGAATCTGTAAAGTAATGACTTCTAAGTTTTGAGCAATCAATTGGGGAGCTACATTGAAAAAAAATAGTATCTTGATACACGTAGCTAGAAAAAATATCGATTAGGAAAATGAATGAGCTTGAGAACCCTACAAGTTTGTTGTAGAGAGCGGTGGGTATAAAGCGATATAGTGTTCAAACTTTCTCACTAGGCCTGAACAACACAAATTTGAGTCACTAAAGTAATTATATATGAATGTGGATAGATGGATGGTTGGGCGAATCGTTTGAATCTGTAAAATAATGACTTCTAAGTTTTGAGTAATCAATTGGGGAGCTACTTTGAAAAAAAATAGTATCTTGATACACGTAGCCAGAAAAAATATCGATTAGGAAAATGAAGGAGCTTGAGAACCCTACAAGTTTGTTGTAGTTCCAAACTAAGATGGTTTTAGTACCAAAACTATATATTTGAAAAAAAGAGAAAAGAAAAACTAAGCGCAACCAAGTATTACGAACCAGAAATTCGAAACAATAGGAAACAAATTTCTAGAAATGGGTACAACAAGGGTTCAAAATGTATTGGACAATGTAAACTGAGTTAGCTTCTTAGTAAACAACAAGAAACGGGGAGAAGACCAATAAATGGTTTCCGGAAGTGGGAACATAACATTTTAGTTAAATTCTATCATCAATTTATCAGGTCCATAATTCCATTCAAACATGAAAACAATAAAATTACCAAACACAACTTATAACGTGAATCTCAATTCATAGACGGAAAGCAAAAATAATTGCCAAATAAAAAAATGAACTCAATGTTCGTAATGTGGATATGTCAGGATTCATGAAAAAAATCATAAATGTTAGAATGCCTAGTTGCAAATGTGATGGCTCAATCATCAACTTCATGGCTACTCTCAGGTAGTGCATCAAGTTTTAGATCATCATTRTTGTCYAGAGACATGTCTTCTAAKTTTTGTGATTCCTCCTCTATCARCAAGTGAACCATAATTAAAGGACTTGTTGAGTACGGCTCGACAAAACTTTCCAAGTTTTTGCCAATTACCGAGTTATTGTCGAGTTTATCGAGTTGTTGTTGAGTTGTGCCYGTTCTCTTGCTATTTTTTTGTTTGAGTTTATGTTCCCTGAAWTTTTAAGTTCATGAAYGATAAAAGATACCTGCACATATCTCTCTTTTTAGTGTATCATATTTACAACATTACCCCAATGGGGAGATGYAAGTAATAGAAGGTCCTTTTAGAACAATGATCCATTCATAAGGTAGCCTTGTTTTGAAATTTCTCTCAACATTTTGCTTTGTGTGGACAACTAATAAAAGCCATAGAGTGTTAAATGTTTATGGCAGAGTTTTTTTTCATGAATCAATTTAGTTTTACATAAGAAGAAAACAAACAGTTGCTCTGATTTATTTTTCAGGGAGAGTAGTGGCTTTTCAAGGGGTGCATCAAAATATGGGGGAGTATCCAGGTATGCATTTGATTTAAATAATTTTCTGGACTGTTTTGTGAAATGTGGAGACCTACAACTAAAAAGTAAACTGAATGGTACATTATCAAGAGCTAAGGATGAGAAGATGAATACTGGTGCCAATGAGAGCTACGAGGATGGAGTCTTCCTTCACCAATTTTTCTCAAGTTAATGACCCTAACCACTTAAATTTAGATTTTAAGTGTATTCGTATCTATGATTCATTTCAAGATATTAGTAGAGATTGAATGGTAAAGATCTTCATATAATATGTTTAAACAATTTAATTTTAAGCAATTAAAAAATCTTCCCTTAAAGAATAGCTTCATAGAAACCAGAAAGAATTAAAAGTTCCTTAAGCAAAAGACATAAATAAACTGCAAATATCTTCACACAAACGTTCCTTAAGAAAGACAAAGAAATAATGTTACCTTAAGCAAGACAAATAAACAATGCTACAAAGACATTGTGAGTATACAGAAAATGTGATATTACTTTGAATTTAGACATTTTAAACTTAACGGACGAGAAAGAAGGGAGATGAAGATCGGAGTCATGAGACCTGAAAACTATGAAAAGATTGATGTCTGGGTACCAACACATTGGACTGTCAAGAGAACTCGTTGTCGCCACTGTAATTGTTCTGGTCAGTTTATGTAGAGATGCAACCACGATGAAGTGTTCCCAAACATCTAGATCGACATTTATTTGCAAAGTTTTGACACTGTGGCTCAATAAATTTACATTTATTTTCATGCATACTTTATCTCCATAGTTGTTCTGACAAACGTTGACGAACTGGATTGTTGGGCCTTTGTCTTTGCAGGTTTACTACCAACCCTTGTTTGCATTTATTGAAGGGTGTTCTGGCAAAAGGTGGCAAAATAGTGACTTCATCAACACGCAATGGAAAAAGGTGGCAAAATAATGACTTCATAAGCAATAATCTCCTCTTGCAATAATTTTGTATGGGGATACAACGCGAATCTGTTCAGGTTTGTATGGACAATTTTCACAGTAAAAAATTATAATTTGAATTAGTAAAAAAATAATATTATTTATGTGATAAATTTCTTTCTCGTTGTCTTTTATGTAATTTGAATTAGTAATCAAAATATTTATATTTATGTGAATAATTGATAGTTTAATTGTGTTATCATCAGTACAAATGTGTTATCTGATATTATTTTCAAATTTTTTGTTTATGTTAGAGTTTATTCCATTTCTTTTCAAAATGCACAAAGTTACACCATTTGAAAATATGAAAATGATAACAAAAGTCATACCAATTTCCGAATAATATAATTCTAATTATAATTAACCATTTGGTTAACGAGAACCTCCTTTCGATATTTCCATTTTCCTGTTTAAAGGATGACACAGTGACTCAATAAATTCACAAACTTTGGATATAATGTTTAATTAAATGAATGACTATTTCTGTGTGAGCAAGTCATTGAACTTCCAATATTGTATTTCATGAAATGAATGAATATGAATTAATGTTTCTTCATTCGTACGAAGGAGGTGGGTGTAACGTGTAGCCATTGCTTCAATCTATGATTAACACTCATAGAACGATACACAACAAATTGTTCACAACAATAGGCATTTATGAGGTGGCAATAAGCACTGGGTTCAAAGCAGAGTGGTGGCAACTTTGGATATAGCTCAATTCCCACCGTACACACTTGAACCCTGAGTTAAGAAAATGACCGAATGACAATCACTATCAAAGTAGTGGGCATTTATGAAAGTGCAGTCAAAGCAGATTGGTGGCAGTTGGAAGAATTGGAAGAAGTGAAGTAAACATTAATTAAAGNAAGTAATAGAAGGTCCTTTTAGAACAATGATCCATTCATAAGGTAGCCTTGTTTTGAAATTTCTCTCAACATTTTGCTTTGTGTGGACAACTAATAAAAGCCATAGAGTGTTAAATGTTTATGGCAGAGTTTTTTTTCATGAATCAATTTAGTTTTACATAAGAAGAAAACAAACAGTTGCTCTGATTTATTTTTCAGGGAGAGTAGTGGCTTTTCAAGGGGTGCATCAAAATATGGGGGAGTATCCAGGTATGCATTTGATTTAAATAATTTTCTGGACTGTTTTGTGAAATGTGGAGACCTACAACTAAAAAGTAAACTGAATGGTACATTATCAAGAGCTAAGGATGAGAAGATGAATACTGGTGCCAATGAGAGCTACGAGGATGGAGTCTTCCTTCACCAATTTTTCTCAAGTTAATGACCCTAACCACTTAAATTTAGATTTTAAGTGTATTCGTATCTATGATTCATTTCAAGATATTAGTAGAGATTGAATGGTAAAGATCTTCATATAATATGTTTAAACAATTTAATTTTAAGCAATTAAAAAATCTTCCCTTAAAGAATAGCTTCATAGAAACCAGAAAGAATTAAAAGTTCCTTAAGCAAAAGACATAAATAAACTGCAAATATCTTCACACAAACGTTCCTTAAGAAAGACAAAGAAATAATGTTACCTTAAGCAAGACAAATAAACAATGCTACAAAGACATTGTGAGTATACAGAAAATGTGATATTACTTTGAATTTAGACATTTTAAACTTAACGGACGAGAAAGAAGGGAGATGAAGATCGGAGTCATGAGACCTGAAAACTATGAAAAGATTGATGTCTGGGTACCAACACATTGGACTGTCAAGAGAACTCGTTGTCGCCACTGTAATTGTTCTGGTCAGTTTATGTAGAGATGCAACCACGATGAAGTGTTCCCAAACATCTAGATCGACATTTATTTGCAAAGTTTTGACACTGTGGCTCAATAAATTTACATTTATTTTCATGCATACTTTATCTCCATAGTTGTTCTGACAAATGTTGACGAACTGGATTGTTGGGCCTTTGTCTTTGCAGGTTTACTACCAACCCTTGTTTGCATTTATTGAAGGGTGTTCTGGCAAAAGGTGGCAAAATAGTGACTTCATCAACAAGCAATGGAAAAAGGTGGCAAAATAATGACTTCATCAACAAGCAATAATCTCCTCTTGCAATAATTTTGTATGGGGATACAACGCGAATTTGTTCAGGTTTGTATGGACAATTTTCACAGTAAAAAATTATAATTTGAATTAGTAATAAAAAATAATATTATTTATGTGATAAATTTATTTCTCGTTGTCTTTTATGTAATTTGAATTAGTAATCAAAATATTAATATTTATGTGAATAATTGATAGTTTGATTGTGTTATCATCAGTACAAATGTGTTATCTGATATTATTTTCAATTTTTTTGTTTATGTTAGAATTTATTCCATTTCTTTTCAAAATGCACAAAGTTACACCATTTGAAAATATGAAAATGATAAGAGAAGTCATACCAATTTCCGAATAATATAATTCTAATTCTAATTAACCATTTGGTTAACGAGAACCTCCTTTCGATATTTCCATTTTCCTGTTTAAAGGATGACACAGTGACTCAATAAATTCACAAACTTTGGATATAATGTTTAATTAAATGAATGACTATTTCTGTGTGAGCAAGTCATTGAACTTCCAATATTGTATTTCATGAAATGAATGAATATGAATTAATGTTTCTTCATTCGTACGAAGGAGGTGGGTGTAACGTGTAGCCATTGCTTCAATCTATGATTAACACTCATAGAACGATACACAACAAATTGTTCACAACAATAGGCATTTATGAGGTGGCAATAAGCACTGGGTTCAAAGCAGAGTGGTGGCAACTTTGGATATAGCTCAATTCCCACCGTACACACTTGAACCCTGAGTTAAGAAAATGACCGAATGACAATCACTATCAAAGTAGTGGGCATTTATGAAAGTGCAGTCAAAGCAGATTGGTGGCAGTTGGAAGAATTGGAAGAAGTGAAGTAAACATTAATTAAAGCATTGGAAGAAGTGAAGCCGACAATAACACTTCAAACCTATGAGCCAATAAAATTGTAACAAATATATAATTTTTTTCATTTTAAAAGATATGAATACAAACTTCTTAAGTTAAACATTATAATTTCTGCAAAAAAATTTAAAGTCAACCCTAAACTAATATTAAGTCAGCGATGAACTCATCACTATAGTCCCTGTCCCTGGCCTTCCGGTAGGGACTAATAATAATAATAATTTGAAAATATGTCACTCAATACACCCATGCCTTATAAAAGAGACATGTACCATGTTCTCACCATCACACTCAAACTTAATTAAAATAAATATATATGTTAATATTATAATTGATGCCAACATGCCACAATAATGACTACACCTATTTATGTTTTACATATTGTAAAAACACCAATGCCACTTTCTACTAAATCAATATACTTTCAATGTTTAAAAACACCAATACCACTTTCTACTAAATCAATATACTTTCAATGTTTATAATTACTTTGTAACATAATGAATTTTAATTTCTACTAAATCAACATACTTTAAATATTTATAATTACTTTGTAACATAATGAATTTTAATTAAAACAAAGAATTTTTTTAGTATTAAAACTAAAAACCTATATAATCCCACCCATTATAAATTTCATTTTTTCCCTCTTCAAATCACTTTTTGAAAATTATCCTTTCCTTGCTTTCCAATGTTGACTCTCTTCTACCTAGATCTTTAGATTTTTGGTAACACATCCTTTATATGTCTCATCGCTCCATAAAGTAGATAGAATAATATTATTGTAATTTAGTTGAATTTAATTATGAAAAATATTTGAAAACAATATTATTATAATTTAGTTGAATTTAATTATAAGTAATATTTGAAATTTTCACAATTCAAAATGACATTTAAAAATCTGAAAATGCTCTTATCCTCTTCATCCAGATTTAAAATGTTTAGTATATTTTCAATATTTTGTAGAATCCTCTTTTCTCACAAATAAATTATAAGGTTTGGACTTCTCAACCAAATTGGGGTTGAAGTGATAATTTTTATAGTTCGGTTGAACCATGGAAACGAAGGATTAAGGAAAAGATGAACATTGTCCCAAAACAATAGTTATTTTTTCAAATATTTTATATGATCTTTAAGATTTTGGAAGTAAATAAAAAGGTTCTTTAAACAAGTTTAAATCATTGTCAAATGCAAAGTGGTTATTAATTTTGTTTTATGAATGTTGTAGATGATGGATAAAGGTAGACAACCAAATCTATGAATCAATATCATTTTTTATAATTTTTTATGTTATTTTCGATCTCCTTTCAAGGAACTTGTAATAGTGGAACATTTTCTATGATGAATTAGCCCATTGAAATTGTTTTCCTTTCCACAAGGTGAGGGAATCTTGACTGACTAACAACCTCCTTGAAGAATTGCGAGGTTGTGTTTGAATGCCCTACTATTAGAGAACACTAAGATAGAGACTAGCGACAGGCACAATGAGATGCTTATTTGAGGATCATTTACAAAACCATTGTAAAAACATTGTTAGGATTTGCAAATATTGAAGATACGAAAGATGAGGGTAAAGGGATACCCTTATAAGTAAATCCCTCTATCAAAATCCCTTGAGATCTATAAGAATGACCTGATATAAAGCCACACAACAACAAAAAAAAATTGTGCCATTTTTTTAAAATTGAAACTAAAATTGTATTTATAGAAAAGGTGGTTGTGTTGAAGCAAACAACTTATTACATAGTGCTAAATTTCAACAAGCTTAAGCATTTATTTGAGGTTACAAAGGAGTCATACAACACATCAAAAGGTTGATGGAGGCTGTAATTGAAGTACCTGCATTCCATACTTTCTCGCATGAGAAGATTTTGACAAATTACTTACATAACAAGATATAAAAACAATACATTTCTAGATTGGATTATGAGTTCGGCTTCTTGTCACCACTGACTATGCTCTTGAAGAAGATTTCTTCTTCTTTACTAATGTAGTCCAAGCTTCTTTTCTTTTCGATGACTTAAGTGCCTCTCCCTCCATTCCCGTCATGCATTGATCTGGAGGTTCATGTTGTTCAAGGGTCTCCCCTTCTTCTACCTGGTTCGCCCAACTTGACTTTTGGCCCATGTCCGAGGGAGAAGAATAATCTTGATCCACCAAATCTTGTGGTGCAACATCAAGATTTTTGAATGCTTCCTGGTATAGACCCGATGGGATAACAACTTCCTCTTTCATAGGATCATGTGGATCCACATCTTGCTTTTTGGAAGAGGTGTCACTTTTTCTTTAGATTTTGATTTGGGCTCATCCATGGGTAGATCTAGGGCATCTCACTCATCCTTGCTGATCATTTAGTGTTCTTCTTTGGCAACATCCCACCAAGTTGATTTCGCTGGAGTTTCTTGGCTTGCCTCGACCTTTTTGGGCAATGAGTTGTCTTATGTCCAATTTCAAAACAAACTTTGCAATGCAAATACACATTTTCATAATTTAACTTTTGAGATCAAGAGGAGCTTTCACCTATCAAGATTATTTCAGTCGAAAACCCTTTGCTGAAATCCACTTCCACACATATTCGAGCATAAATGGTAATACTGTAATTTTCTATTTAATGTTTTTGTGCCATTTCAAACAACAAAAAAATTTATATTATAACAAGACACTTCATCCAAATTACATTTTACACACCTTAGCACATAAAATATCTTTATAAGGGAGGAAGTTAATTTTATAGCAAACAAACTCCCTTTCCCATCATAAATATATGATAAAAAACTAATATTAATTTAAAGCATGGTTAGAGTTCCACCATAAACCAAATTAGATACATGGTAGAATGTTGTCACTATAATTTTATATACCATTAAAAATTAGATCTTGGAAACTTGGACTTCCTATATTGCCGAATTTTAATAATGAAAGAAAACTTTGTGACAAAATTAAAACTCCACTCTCAAGCTTTTCAATATAACTTCTTTATTTTGAACAATATTATGTTATCCATAAAAATACCAAGCTTTTCAATTTCCCCTCATCTATTTTGACCATAAAACTTTTGATTAACACTATATTATCATTTTTAATCCAACACATTTTAGGATAACCTATATGTTACCTCCTTGCACGAGGCTAGATTGCAATATGGTGTTGTCACACATGATAGTG
>JZKD02S1673854.1:532015-543242 GCA_000966675.3 Picea glauca
GGTACTCCATGTCTAGGACCTGTGGGCCTCGAGACATAATCTCCTTAGTTATCCCTAGGATAGGGGATAACAAAGCCTACCTAGGGTGAGTCACAAATGACTTTAATGACCACTAAGGGACCACAAAGTGGAGCTTAACCACTATAACATCAACATTCCTCCTTAAGCTTGACTTGGGGATAAAGAAGGCAATGGTGAAAACTTACGATCACTGTTTGAGGCTAAATGTTGCTTACTAAAGGTGTCACCGAATCAAATGTATATTGGACCAATTAAAGATTACATCTGATTTCCAATATTCCCCCCCTTAATAATCACTTGGGAAAGATGTGGTAAAAAAAGAATTTGGCCAAAGATTTTGGGGTGGGGGGCAAGGGGGAACCCGTATGGAAAATGTTGTCCGAGTATGGTGTGCATCTTGGCCCATGTTAATCTCCCTCTTACCCCTGGCCTTCTTGGCCACTTTGATGACTCTACTACATCTAGCCTTCTAGAAGACCCTGCTACTAGTGTTGAATATGGAAGCATGACAACCTAGGTGGACTCTGTCGAGGATGCCCATTTTGGGCTTTAATTTTCTAATAATCTTAGTATGTTTTGTCAAAGAGTATTTTTATAAATTCAATATGTAATACTGTATACCTGTAGATTCATAAGTAGGTTGGGATTGTTTGGTTGTTTAAGTTTTTCTCTTGATCTCCTTCTTGTTGTTGTTGAATCTAGTTTTTGGTATTGCCCTTTTTTGTAAAAATGTTGTATGAGTATGGCTGCAATAATTTTTGATAATAATAAAACTGTTACTGTGAAAATAAAAATAATCCCCCTTCAATGTTTGGTTGGGTAGGGAATATAATAGTGACCAATGCTGACAACATCCTCACCATAACAAGGTGCAGACAATCTCTTAATGGAGAATCCTTCTTTTGAATTGTCGCCTCCAAGAAAACAAATAAAATCTTCATAGGAGTCTATTCAGAATTGGTGAAGCAAGCAAAGATTTCCACAAATGTGTATATGTAAGAGTGATCAGGGCAGGAGCTCAAATTCTTCCTCGCTGTCAATGGACGACCTCCAAAAAATTGCATAGAAGATGATAAAGAGCATATTGAAGCTGAAAGGGATTAGATGAACATTCTATTAAGTCAAGAGTGTTCCAAGAAAGAAAACCAAAACCTGCGCTCAAGACAGTAAAAGAGGCTCAGGAAGTGCTCCAAACACTAAATGCGACAAGATGGTCTTCCCATCATAAAGTGAACACGTGCCAATAAGTTTGGTTGTTTAAGTTTTTCTCTTGATCTCCTTCTTCTTGTTGTTGAATCTAGATTGGTATTGCCCTTTTTTGTAAAAATGTTGTATGAGTATGGCTGCAATAATTTTGGATAGTATAAAAACCGTTACTGTGAAAATAAAAATAATCCCCCTTCAATGTTTGATTGGGTAGGGAATATAATAGTGACCAATGCTGACAACATCCTCACCATAACAAGGTGCAGACAATCTCTTAATGGAGAATCCTTCTTTTGAATTGTAGCCTCCAAGAAAACAAATAAAATCTTCATAGGAATCTATTCAGAATTGGTGAAGCAAGCAAAGATTTCGACAAATGTGTATATTTAAGAGTGATCAGGGCAGGAGCTCAAATTATTCCATGCTGTCAATGGATGACCTCCAAAAAATGGCATAGAAGATGATAAAGAGCATATTGAAGCTGAAAGGGATTAGCTGAACATGCTATTAAGTCAAGAGTGTTGAAGATTAACAAGAGTGTTCCAAGAAAGCAAACCAAAACCCGCACTCAAGACAGTAAAAGAGGCTCAACAAGTGCTCCAAACACTACATGCGACAAGATGGTCTTCCCATCATAAAGTGAACACGTGCCAAATAGAAGCTACAAATAAATGTTAGCATCAAAATTGTCGAGTGCATAGACTATTGTTGTACTATGGATGATGCATTGATATGGAGTTCTGAAACACGGGCTCATCCTTTGACTGACTTAACAAATAAGGATGCTTTTCATTGATCTATTGAGGCAAACAACAACCTTTCAAGTGCTTAAAGGAAGCCCTTGCTTCAACGCTGGTGCTCTTTATGCTTGATTTCATCTGGCCCTTCACCATCAAGTGTGATTCCTCTAGGCTTGGACTTGGTGCAGTACTCTTACAAGATGATAGGTGCATTGCCTTTGAAAGCTGAAGGTTGAACGACAAAGAAAGGCACATTTCCACATACAACAAAGAAATTTTGGCCATGCTTCATGCAGTGGCTAAGTGGCTTCATTTTATCAAAGTAATAAGTTCTTTATTAAAATGGATCACCTTAGCTTGAAGCACTTATTGGTGCAGGGTACATTAATAAAGGTCTTCAGCATGGGGATGCATCCCCCTCTGAGTCGTTTGGGTTTCCACAAAACTTATTGGAATGTTTCCTCCAACTTTAATTACGCCGAAAGGCGTACACCTATTGACCATGGGCACATTTAATAGGTTTTTAACTTTTTAGTGCTTAATCAGTTTTGTATGGACAAGATTAAATATTGATGGAATATTCTTAGTAGTCCCAATAAATCAATGGTTGTGATTTCAACCATTAACTTCCTCACTATTATAAAGACATCAATTTACATGTTTATTTTTTTACTTTTACTTAATCATATTTAAAATTTACTATGGTGGCTAGCTGATTGCCACGTATGAGTGATTAGGGTTTCATTTTCTAGGCCAACCTAAACCTTTGGCCTTCACTAGCCACGTTTTGGACACACTGCCTCCTTCCAGCCAACTCCTGCCGACTCCTTCCGTCCACTGTCGATCGTGAGCGCGGACATCTCATTTCAGCCCGCGTCGTCGCCTGAAGAGATCGTGCACGCCGACATCGGATTCCAACTGGCGTTGTCGTTCTCGCAATAACTGTTTCTTGCTTCTGCCCTAATAAATATCATTCGCGTGCAGGTAATCCCAATCCTGTGCGGGCATGCACACATATCTGTGAGAGGTTTTCCCATCCAATGCTTGGCAAGCCCGACAACAGTGATTGATGGATCATGGAACTACAAACCAAACATCTTCTCAATTCATGTCGTCTAGATTATTGCTTCGCAACGGAGATTATTATGTTCACAAACGTGAAACAGTTTGAGCGGAAGGGGGTTTATTTTCTGGACGAGCCGAAACCTTTCGACGTTCACCAACCACGAATTTGTGGCTGTGCTAGTTAGTTAAAAATTAAAATGAAGTTTAAAGTTGAGTAGTTTGAGGTGGAATGTGAAAATTGCGAATGAAATAAGGTAGAAATAGTTCCTTATCCCAGTGTTCTCCAACATAATACCATCCCCAACCATAAGTGGGGAGAGGTATCTATGGACTTCATCAGTGGTTTGCCTCTCTAAAGGTAAGGCTCCTGTCTTTGTGGTAATCGATTGTTCAATTATGCTCATTTCATTCCCTTGACTACCAAGTTTACAACTTCTGGGGTTAATGATTTATTCTTTAAACATGTCTATAAGCTTGATGGACTCCTTGATTGCATCATTAGTGACAAAGAGTTCAAGTTTGTCACTCACTTCTAGCATGGAATTTTCAAATTAGCAAGACTGACTTTTAATATGAGTATTGTCTATCATCCTCAAATAGATGGGAAAATAGAGTTGGTTAACAAGTGCTTGGAGGTATATCTTTGAATATATACAAGGGATAAGAAAGGAAAACGGATAAGGTGGTTGCATCTTGCAGAACATTGGAATAATACTACCTATTACTCTTCCACTAGAGTGACCCCTTTCAAGGCATTATATGGCTATGAACCCCCATCACCCAAGGACCGAGTCATTCAAAATGTTTCCCTATTGTAACTGACACTCTACAACAAATGAAAAACCTTTTAGCATCCTCAATTGTAAACTTGTCCATGGAAACAAACTGCATAAAGTAACATGTTGATCAACATTGCTCTAAAAGACCATTCATAGTTAGAGATATGGTCTTTGTTCATTTGCAGCTTTGCAAACATACAACTATTCGACAACAGGGTAAGAACAAGCTTCAACCTAGGTATATGGCCAATATAGAGTGCAAGCAAAAGTTGGGGAGGTTACCATGCACTTGAGATTCCCAACAAGGGGAGACTCCACAATGTATTTCATGTCTCTCGCTTAAAAAAGGAGCTGGGCAACAAGTTGGTCACATAGAGAGAGATTCCCTCATGGATGAGGAAGGTAAGATCATAATAGAGCTTGAGGTTATTCTTGAGTTGAAGGTGATAAATCTTCATAGAAGCAAAATTACAGAGTATAAGATCAAATGGAGGGGTCTCCTAGCAGAAGAAACTATGTGGAAGTTTGAAGCATATTTGGTGGAACACCCATGTTTTCTCATGTTGTAATGCACCACTTTTCTTGGGTAGCCATCTACGAAATTAAAACCCCCTTTCTCTTTTGATGCCTTAGATATAACCATGCTTTAGTTCACTTGGTTGAAATAATACTATTTGGAATAAGTAGTTTGGGGTTCAAATTTTGATCTCTATTCTTCAAGTGACTTAATTCATAAATTGTACCCCTCTTTTCTTGGCATGCACTCTTCAAAAATCACTTTGGAGGCTAAAAGATAGGTTTAGGTACCAAATTTGGGCAATTTGAGGTTGCATCAATATCCAAAGACATGTTTCTGTTTTTGGTTTGTACATTGTCATGGATATTCCCTTTAGACAGTTCGTCACAACAAATCTCAAATGCTATTGTACCCGGTACCATAAACACGAAAAAACTTCGCTATGATACCACTTTGTAATTTACCTAGCCACCGGGTTGGGCCACGCTACTTCCAGAACGCCCTTCAAGAACGTTCTGATACCACTTGTGACGTATCTAGAACAACAAATACCAATATGATATGCTCATCTACAATCTGAAACGTACCCATTGCCCAGGTGCTTCCAAATTCGCCCTCTTGGACTGATTTCAAGTTCTGTTCCATCCTTTTCAATTCAAGAAACAGGATAACAACACGTGCAATTAACCAGAACACGCTAAACTATAAAATAAAAGAACAACATGCCATGCACAACAATAACCAACAAGCATGCACATAGAAATACATCTCAGAGATAAATATACACAACGAAATATAATTTACACATAAAAGAAAGAGAACACTTATCTTTAATTAAACCATTCACCAACTGGTTGCAGACCAAGGATGTTCCTCCCAACCATAGATGTTGTTGTTCATTCACTCTCAACAACAGGTCACCTTCGAGCCAGGGCTATGAATCCACAAGGATAGGTCCTAGGCCGACTCTAAACACACATTAGTTAGCTGTTAAGCTCTCAGGTTTTCCCAACTACACAACAATCCTAATTTGCCATCTCTCTTCTCCTTCAACTTGCACAACCCAAAGAAATGGACCCCTTTCTCTACAATGCAGTCCCCAGGCTGTTCCATTTCTCTTCCAAGGCTCCAGGGCTCCAGTGCTACTAGTTAGGAATCTCAATGCTGGAAAACTCCAAGGATGCTCAACTGTTGGCAGTTCTTTCAAAACTGCCATCATTCTTGTGCACACAAGCATCCATTCCCTCTTGGAATAATCAATAATTCCTCATAGCGAACTAGCAGTGGCTCTCTACCTCCAACCATTCGTTTCGATGCCATATCAGCATATGAATGAGCAAGAGTCAAATGAGGAATAATGATAAGCAACAATGAATGAAGAACTCCCCAAAATGAATAATCAATCAAATGAGTGAGCAACAAATGAGGGTGCAATCCCCAAACAACCCAAGAGAGGGTTTTATATAGCTACATGAAATCAAGAATCACATGGCCTCCCCAAGAAGCTCATGTAACCACTTTTCCCAACTAAAACCAAGTTGGTGAATAAAATAATAATAAAAGGCTTAGCCACTTTAGCCCCCTCTCTCGTGGAATCATAGCCCCCTATAACTCTTGTCCTTGTTCGTCTTGCAGCCAACGATGTATTTTATAAATATATACTGAAGTATTACATTTCTAGGCACTCTGGCCTTTCAACTTTACCGTTTCACTAGCCTAAGTCACATTTACATAATACATTCTAGTTCATAGGGATTAAAACCGAGGATGTTACATTTTCTTTGCATGCACTCTTCAAAAATCACTTTGGAGGCTAAAAGATAGGTTTAGCTACCAAATTTTGGCAATTTGAGGTTGCATCAATATCCAAAGACATGTTTATGTTTTTGGTCTATACATTGTCGTTGATATTCCATTAGACAGTTCATCACAACAAATCTCAAATGCTATTGTAAACTATTGTGAGATTACTCTCTATTATGTAGTGTATACTTATGATTTAAATGTAATATTATAAGCATAGGGTTCAAAACATTGAAAGGGATTGAGAATATAGGAGAAGCTACAACTAAAAGAAGAGCACACCATGAACACAATGAGCATAATGAGCACAATGAACACAAGATGTGCCTTGGGAAACCCAATACGGGAAACCAAATAAGAAGATGAGGATTGTGCCTTGCTCTTTTCTTCTCATATATAAAATACGAGATACAAAGAAAGATGAACTCACTATGGAGTTACAATAGAGATTGTGGCCTGAAACGTTGCTATAGGGTCTTCTACTTTCTTTGTTTCATTCAAAATGTCCCACTCCTTTGCTTTGCTCTTAAATGGAACATTAAATCAATACAATAGGAATGAACCCCTTCCTTTCTTTGCAAATTGATATTTAACATGTTTTGATAGTTGTCTAGGGTTAAGGTTAGAGTTTTTGCACGCCCCAACTCTCAATTAGGGCAAGGGTTTTAGACCCTGTAGGATGTTGAATTTTTTATGCTAGCTCAAATGCATGTAGTTCCTTTTCAATTTTAGCATGAACTTGAACCATAAACAATGCAGCAACACAAAATACAATTGTTGTAGTAAACCAAGATCACAAGAAGAATAACCATGCACAAGACACAAGAAGTTATCCTGGGAAAACCCTTTCTCAAACAAGGGAAAAACCCAACATCCCTTTGCTATATTGCCAAGAGAAGAAACCCTCTCCACAGAAAATATGGGTGCCAACAAAGGTCGCCGTCAATACAAAACCCTAGCACACACAATAGGGTGCTCTATGACCAAGACAAATAGCGCATGAGAAGTGCGCACCAAATTACAACTCTCCAAGTACAAGACAATGTGTTGTGTGTTGTGAGTGAGATGATCCTCAATGGGGATCTATCTCTCTAATATATACATGACCTAACTCAACGAATAGACATGTCTCTTCATTGGCACAATAGTGCCGACTTGTACAACTCAATAATACAATTTATAATTACATAATATATAAATGTCTTTTCACAGTGGGGCCGACTTGTACCCTTCACAATACAAAATAGGGTTTTACACTAATCTTACTCTTAGACAATATAGTAAGGGATCTCACAAACATCCTCTAGTGCTCTGCCACTAGGGACAAGTCCACATGTTCTCATCCACAAGGGACAACACTCTCAACAGATCAACTCAACTAAATCCATAGGAGTATGAACTGGAGAGCCATCTCGAGTCGACTCAACTAAGTCCAGAGGAGCACGACAAGAGACCAACACAAGTCATCTCAACTCAATCCAAAGGAGTATGACTCACCTATCACATAGGTGTTCTCACAGATCATCTCAACTCAGTCCAGAGGAGTACGATCTGGAGGATGTCTCACAAGGCTGCAATCATCAACATAGGATCCTCTCGAAAATCCACATAATCCACATGTGACTAGCTCCACATGCGTGAGTAATGTGTTGATATGGCATCCACTTGGTATTGTGATGGTCAAAGCATAGATCAACTTGCGCGGGGCATAATTCCTCATATGGACTCCATTTGAGGTGTTCTTTGGATTGTTGGAAATCTCTTCACGAGTAGAACAATGTCAGAGGGTTGTGAACTTCGTTTGCAAAGTTTTGACCCAAAAAATGATCGTTTAATTCTTGAAATGGGGTCTAGAAGTTTTAGGACCTCAAATCAACAAAATAGTATCTGCCCTTAAAATGGGCTCGCCAAGTCCACGCCTCCAATTTTCCACACCATAAAGCATCAAAGCAAATGACAAATTGTATAGTGATCCATTTTAGATTATACCTCCCCATTTTGGGAGGCTTTTGGTCCCCAAAATCTTTTACTGAAAGGGACGAGGAAAAATTTCCTCAACTTTCTCCCTGGAGTACCACTTGGCCTTGCTTGGAAGTTGTCTTTTTAACCCAACTCGCTAGCTGCCCTCGTCTAGTTGTTTTGGACCACTTTTGTAAAACTATATCTTCTGCTAACTCAGTTTGAGCTTCCAATGCTAAGTCCTCTATAGTATGTAAGATTTACATCTCAATATTATGATCTAACATGGATGGCTCATAGAATTTCAGATTTTCCACATTCACTATTGAGTAAATGCGCATATATGGAGGTAGGCTAAGTTCGTAGGCATTTATCGCCTACTTGTTCCGACTTTTGACACTTTGAAAGGACCATATCATAGAGCCTTGATCTTCTTACTAGTGCATTGCAACCTCTCTTTATTCACGTGCAACCAGACTTGTTCTCCTACCTTGAATGTCTTCTCAATTCTATGTTGTTCATGCCTAGCCTTGTACTTTTCCTGTGATTTCTTTAATGTATCCTATACCTACAAATGGATTTGGCTAATCTTGTCAATGAATTTTTCAACCTTTAATGCTTCTCCTATGATGTCTTCCTTCTCTCCTTCATGTGGTCCATATACAACATCTAGAGGTGATTGTGGAAAATATCCAAAGCAAGTTTCAAAGGGAGACTTGTTGGTGGAAGTATGGACCACTTTATTTATAAGAGTGTTGAATATACATTTAATTCTCTTCCTAGGTTCTTGGATGCTTTTGATTGTTACCCCTAAAAAACTAAATCAATGTCCTATTCATTGCTTATGTTTTCCCATCTGTTTGTGGATGGAATGCTATAGATCTCTTCAACTTGGTTTCTATCTTCTCCCAAATTGTAGTCCAAGAGGCACCAAATAATCTGGTATTTTTGTCCAAAATGATGCTCCTTGGTATCCCAAAGTGCACCCAAACCTTTTCAAAGAACCAAATTGCTACACCTTTTCCTTTGATGGTGTTTTTACAAGGCATGAGGATTCATGTGTTACTATATTTGTCTACTACCACAAATATATAGTCATGTCCCTACTAGGTTCTTGGCAAACCACTCACAAAACACATGGAGATGCTCTTCCATGGCTTAGTAGGTACAAGTAAGGGGCAATATAGACATTGCTTCCTATCGCTAGGTTTATTGGTACAATAAAGTATGCATCCTCTAATAAATTGAGCTACATCTTCTTTCATTCTTGGCCAATACACATACCTTTACAAGTCAACTATTTTTTCTCAACACCAAAATGACCCGCAACTTTGGAGGTATGAGCCTCTTTGGTAAGTTTCAATCTCTTACCTTTAGGTATGTAGAGCTTATCCAACTCGTAGAGCGATCTGTCTTGGAAATGGTAGTCGACCTTATTATCACCTTCTTCTTCATGAACTTGGCCTTGGAGTTGTTGAAATATGTCCTTGAAGTCTCATCTTTAGTGTGTTCCACTTTGTATTCATTATGGGTGAAAGGCTCTATGTGCATAGGAGTATCCAAATCTATGATCGTGGATGTGCATGGCCTTGAAAACATGTTTGCCACCTTGTTAGTACTACCCTTCTTATTCTTGATGATAAGATGAAATTGTTGCAAAAATTGCATCCACTTGTAGTGTCTTGCTTGTTGAAGCTCACTCTAGGCCTACAAAAATCGTGGGGGCTGGTGATCAATGTGGACGATGGTCTTCTTGCCCAACTAATAGTGCATCTAGTTCTTAACAACTTGCACTAGAGCATAGAGCTTCTTGTCATATGTGGGGTAGTTCAAGACTGCGCCATAAAACAATTTAGAATGATAGCATATTGGCTTACCTCCTTGCACCAAGACTACTCCCATAGCATTCTCGCTTGCATCTATCTCCACTTTGAAGGGATTTTGAAAATTGGGCAATGCGAGAACTTGTGCTTGACTAATCTTTTGTTTAAGCTCTTCATAAGCCTTTTGTTGATTCTTTCCCCATTGGAAACTCTTGCCACCCTCTGTTATGGTATTGAGTACAGTGACAACTGAAGATGATGCTATGAATATTTGAAGGTATTGCGCTGCTCTCATAAAGATCTTAACTTCAATGACACTAGTAGGAGTTGGCCATTTGATGATGGTCTCCATTTTCTTAGGATCAATCTTGAGTTCCCCTCCACCAATCACGTATGCCAAGTACACCATGGATTGCCAAGAAAACTCACATTTCTTAAAGTTTGCCAATGGTTGATGCTTTCTCAGGGTCTTTGACACCTGCATCAAATGTGAGATATTCTCTTCCAAGTAGAGCTAAAGATCGATATATCATCCAAGTACAATATTACAAATGAATCTAGAAAGGGCTGCAATACATCAATTCATCAAACACATAAATGTAGCTAACTCATTACATAAACCAAAAGGCATTACCAACCATTCATATAAACCTTCCTTCATCTTGAAGGTAGTCTTCCAAGGGTCTTCTTCTTTGACTCGTACTTGGTGGTATCTCGATTTGAGAAGGGGTCTTCTTCTTTGACTTGTACTTGGTGGTATCTCGATTTGAGATCTAGTTTGGTGAAATACTTGGCATGCTGCAGTTGATTCTGTTATCGCACAGTTTGTAGCTAGGTCAAATGGCTATGAAGTAGAAGGCCAAACTGGCATAACAGGAACCTATCCCACCGAATGTCACCACGATGGGGAGGTTCTTTCTCTTTAGGGAGGTTAGGCCCAGGGGAGACGTCCCCGGTAACCTGGAGTTTTGAAGAGGCAAAAGTTTAAAAGTCAAAGTAAAGTTCCCCCTTCACAGGTCACCACCAAAACAGATAGTCCCGGCTAAACAACCAATAATGAAGTGTAGGCCCAAAGAAGAACACCTGCCCGGAACAAAGCAACAACGAACCAATATATGCAAGCTATGATTCAATGGGTTAGTACTTCATAAGACTATCTGATATCAATATATAAGCAATTATAACAATAAATATTGACGAAGTCAATGTTTGTTAATATAGCAATGAAATAATAGCACTCCACCAATAAATATCAAGATGATGTAACAATCAATGTATCCAATCAATCCTTCATTCAATAAATGCATTAAACCA
>JZKD02S1673854.1:570618-610348 GCA_000966675.3 Picea glauca
ACCTCAGTGCTTTAGAGACAGCATATCAGAGGCGCATATCAGTCAATTAGAGGCAGCTTCAACAACCCATATCAGAGCTGATATATCTCAGTCTTTGAAAGCAACTCGGATACGTATATCAGCAAGGTCTCTTAGTTCTCTGTCAGGTCGGAGTAAACTTGGCAAGCTCTTTAAGAGCAGAGTTTTCATGGTGGATGTTTGTAAGTGATCTTACATTATTAATGCAATAAAGGAATATCGTTTGCTGGGGTTTTTCTCCCTGTACTGGGTTTCCCCAGGGTACATGTGTTGTTGATGTGCATGCTTACGTATCTACATGATTATTGCTATTCAGTTATGATTCTATATTGTTGAAATGTATTAAGCTGGAATCAAAGTGTTGAAGAATTCAAAGAAATAATCTGCTTAAGAAATCAAGCTCAAAATTTAACAGTAGGGCACTCCAATCAATGGTGATTTAATGAATTCTCTCCCCAAAATAGCCAATCAATCAACAAGAGGTGGAGTGCTTCCTTGTAAGCCTTATTTAAATTACACACAGCAGCCAGCAATGCCCTTCCTGCTACAGCTCTAACCTGCTACAAATTTCTACCTGAATTTGTGGAACGAAAACACCATGTCTCTGATGATTCTGCTGCGCTTTCTTGAAGAAATATGCTGTTCTATATTTTGAATTACCCACAGGAACAGCAAACAAAATTCAATGCTCTCATCAACTATGGCTGTAAGATCTGCTCTATATGAGTCCTGTATATGGCTGCCAGGTGGTGACAACATTGTATACACAGCGCTGATTTGAATTTTGGAGGTTTTATAGGGCACTGTTTATGTCTGAATTTGGTCTGAGTTAAGGTCTGTCTCAAAGCTTTCAAGCGCTATCATCAATCTCTCTTTTTTTAAACCTCTGCTATACTGGGCACTTCATATTTTGATCTTGCTACAGCCTTCTATCAAAGGCACCATGAGAAAAAGAAATCAATATATCTGAAAATTCTTTGAAGAAGTATGCCCTCTTGGCAGCTACTATTTGATGTTTCATATGTTTCCATTGAATTTCATCCATGATGAAAACCATTTGCCTTGGGGAATTTCAGGAAATTATTGATTTTTAAACCACCATACTACAATCTAACACTTGCTGTTTATGATGCCAAGATAAGTTTGTCAAGGCTAACAACCTTCATAACTGCTGTAATAGTGACAGCACTTCTGCTGTTTTTTGTGTAATTGTTTGATGGCTGTGGTTCAAGATGTAGTATTCCAGATTAGAACCAAAATTGTCTCTAAGGGAGAGCATGATGTATTCTTACTGTCAACTGGACTGTCGTCCACAAACAGATTGCTATTAACCCAGAAATAATCCAGCAGGCTAGGCCCTTCAACAGAGCTGAAAATAAGCATGAAAACAGGGCTCTAATCTGTCCAAGGTGTGATCATCTGCTGAAAGTCATCATGAAACAAGACTTGCATTGCTGGAAAGAATGTCTCAAAATGCACATGCATTTTGAAGGGTAACACAATCAAAATGCAATAGGAATGTTTGTGAGGGAGAAGTGGGTGCAATCAAAATACAATAGGAATACCAATGGCATTGAGGTTGTGGTTCTTGTATTTTATGATCTTTTTTGGAGGGTTATCAGTGAGGTAATTGCAACATTAGAGCCACTGGTAAAGGTGCCTAGTATAGGGGAAAGAGCCCCAATGTTTACATAAATAAGGCCATGGATAGAGCCAAGGAGACAATGCAAATGAAATTTGGGGGAAAGGAGGAGAAATATGTATCTCCTGGAAATAATTGATTCCAAGTGGTAGCTTCAACTTCATTAACAATTTTATGTTGTTGGGTACTATCTTAAACCATCTTTCTTTATTTCTAGAGAATGTACCTTGATCAAGAAGGTAGTCCTATTGAGTAACTTTTTTGGTTTTGTAATTTGAGTAGCTTATTATCCGTTGTATTCATTTTTTTGAATCTTTCCATTCATTCGAAATATTTTCTTCGTAATTGCAAAAAAACAATGATTTAATTATATTTTTCGGTATAAGCATTATGCATATACTAGGTGTATGGTGGGAGGGCTTTGGTAGGCATATGCGTGAGCTTAGGAGGCTTTCTATTCAAGTGTTGAGCCAAACTTGTAGTGCCTCTAGATGTGAGCATAATTGGAGTGTGCTCAAGCACATGCTCTCAAGAGGCATAATAAGGATGGATTTAATCTCTTTGACTGCCATTGACTCGTTTAGCAAAATAGCTTCACACTTAGAAATAGCAACATTAACAAGTCAACACTTTTCCTTGGCATGAGCCCTCTCAGTTGATATAGGGGAAGGAGATAATATACTTTGAAAATGAATATAAAAATCATTGCAAATCTCCTTTGTAACTTTTTGTGTAACTATCGTCATCAAGTCATAAGAAGAAGATTATTTTTGTTTCTTGATTATATTTTTTGTGGTCAAGGAAGAGCCTCGAAGCTTCATCCCTTGACTCTGCTCATCTTTAATGATTCTAATCCTTGCCCTTCTTTCCTTGTACTCTTCAAGCCTTTGCAACTAGTTCTCAAGATGAACAACTTGTTTTTAAGAACAATGTTGTGAACTTTGTATTGTGCAAGATCTTTTTTGATGTTTTGCCTTCTTTGAAGATCCAATTCGTCCCCCAGGTGCCTCCTTTCTCTAGCCACCATTTCTCCCAACATTTTAGAAACTGAATCAACCTCCCAACTTCCCATGAGAAAATCTGACCCTCCTTTTCCATATGCCTAAAAACTAACTTCTATTGATAGCAATGGCATTTTCTGGTTGAAATGAAGCTAACTGGGAAATGTTTAGGACAAATTTCTACTTCGATTTTCTTGATTTTGACCTATACCAAGGTTGGTTATGATTGGAAGACATCATGATCCTATAATTGACCAAAGGACCTCTAAATTTCTTTTATTAGAATTGAAATAGTGAAAGAATTCATTATCTACATAAAATCTCTCTAGTCTGGTCAAGATCCTTGAATCACCTCTTTGCTTATTACATTGCGTGAACCATCATAACATTGCCTTGTGCATCCACTTCCAATTCAAATCAACAATGTGTAGGGCATGGAGACAATTATTCAAGATTTGTCTCTCAAAAGGTGATAAAATGCTTGGATCATCCCCCACCTTATCTTTATCCCACTCAACCATTTCAAAGTCACCACTTATTATTAACTTTGTTAGTGGAAAATTGTCTTCTAAGTTCTAATAAGCCCTAGAATCAAATCCTCTCTCGGGGAAAGTTTGGGGCATATCTTGAGCACGCTTGGGGAATGTTAGGTGCATATATTGAGCAAAAGCCAAGAACTTGCAACCACCAGTGTGCACAAAGAAAATCTTCCCTCTAGATATTGTTCGTTGTCTATAAAGATAGCTCTTAACCACATTACAATATCATATGTTGCTTTCCCTTTAACTTGGGGTTGACTAGTGCACCAATGGCTATTATCACTAAAAATATTATAAATATTTGTAACTTTAAGCCATTGACTTTCAACTTTTGCAGAAAGAGAACATGTGGCTAATGTTGCTTGATTAAACTCACAATAATGTGCATTTTTTATTCATTTGAGTTGCATCCTTAATCTTTGTGAGGCAATTCATTGGAACGCCATTCATAACTCCAAAAGGATTAGTGACAAGCAACTGGCATTCTAACAACAAAATTTGGCGGAGTACATACATTTTCCCTTATTAAGATGTTGTATATAATGCCTGTCTCCACAGAGCCCGAAGCCCAATGTTGCTAGCACCTTCCTCTATGCTTTTCTTAGGGTCTATCATTGTCATTTGGATTGAGATGCACATTCCTTGAGTTCTATTGGCTTTGAATGCTCTTAAAGTCACATATTGACTCTTTGGAGCTTCGTGTTAGAACTTGGAAGCTTTCTAGCAACTTTGGTATCCACTTGGGTCCACACCTTAGACCCAAGTCGATCCCTACTAGGATCCTTGTAGCCACCTTGGATTACTTCGTGCATTGTTCCCTTGATTGTAGTAAAAAAATTCTTCCTTGCCTTACAAGTTTTTTTGGCCCAATAGGATCTAATATTTCCACATGAATCACATGAATTTGCCAATGTTACATGCTCCAGAGAGTGTCTTCCGATGGAGTTACGTGCACCATCATAACTATGTGATTAACATTTTCCTAGAAAAATATGAGATTGTTGTGGCTTTGGGGAAATCATTGCTGAAACTAGCCGTGATGTGATAATTGATGGAGTTAGCAAGAAACCAGTGCTGATTTGAAGGACTAGGAAGGTAAGAAACACCCAAAATGGTACTATAAGATGTGAGATGATGTTTGGTCAGATGAACTTCCTTAACTTAGGGAAGAAAGTTCAAGTGGAAGACCAATCAGAAAAGGAGGCAAGAAATCTAAATTGGTTATCTATGCTTTGATGGCAAGCATTCAAAATCCTTTTGAACCATAGTGTTTTGAAGAAGTTAAAGGGAAACTCGATTGGGAGAGAGCCATGCAAGATTGCAGGAAAAGAACATCTACTATGTGGATTGGGTAAGGTTCTCTATGGTTTGAAGCAAGCTCCTAGAGTATGTACATGACATTGGATAAATATCTGGGAGATTGTGTATTTAGGAGAAGTCCTTCTGATCCTAATCTCTACGGCAAAAGTAAGGATGGTGATTTTATTACAAAATTCTGAACACATAAAGAAACCAAGAACACGAGAGAACTTAGAAGAGAGAAATATTTCTTGGATAATAAAATGGAGAGAGCACATGTCCTTTTATAGTAAAGGAATGACGTAAATCCTAAGTGCATAAACCTTAAAATGACTTAAATGTACTTTAAGTCATTAATACAACACTAAAGCATGGATTAGACTAAGTCAAAAAGTGACTTTATTTATATGCCTACATTTATAGTCTAAATGACCATTATGAACTAAATAACTTGAACATATTCCCTTAATGGTCATTCTAGAAACTACATCGATTTTGTTTCTAAATTTTACAAGTTTGTCTTAGCTAAGATACTTGGCGAGAGTTTTGCAATCTAGTCCCGAGTTGGACAATATTTTAGTTCAACTTCTCCATCTTCTACAAGTTGTTGAATGAAATGATAATGCACATCAATATGTCTGGTTTGTTCATGGAACACGGGGTTCTTTGCCAACGTGAGAATTCCTTGGTTATTGCAAAAAAGTGTTGTGGGTTCAACATTATTGACTTGAAAATTTGCAAGCATTCTTCTAAGCCAAACTTCTTCACATCCCCGTTTTACTACTGCTATATATTCTGCTTTTGTAGAGGAAAGTGAAATTGCATTTTATTTGTTGCTAATCCAAGAAACTGTCCCTATGCCAAGACTAAACACACAACTTGTTGTAGACTTCTTGTCATCCACGGGTCCTGCTCAGTGAGTCGGAATAGCTACACAACTGAGGCTCCTTGATTTTCCCATATAGAATGACAAAGCCCGATGTTCCCTTTACATATCGTATTTGCTGTTGTCCAGTGTTATGTTTTTGGAACTTGCATATATCGGGAGATATAGATGACTTCATAGCTCAAGTTTGGTCTAGTGGTGGTAAGATAGGTCAAGCTACTTACTAGTTGTCTATAGACTAATTCAGTGACTGCTTTTGAATCAGTCTTGGTTGAAAGTTTTAGCCCTTTCTCCATAGGTGTAAATGAGATTTTACAATTTTCCATCATGAACATGTCTAACAAAATTTTGGCATATTTTGTTTGTGAAACAAAAATATGATTATTTGTTTGCCAAACTTCTACACCTAAGAAAAAATGTAGGAGGCCTAAATATGTTACGTCAAAAGCTAAAAATAAGTATGATTTTACCTTTGCAATTGCTCCTGTCTCGCTATCTAATGTCATCAACATATATCACTAGAATCATCACATCACCATTCTTGCTTTTGACGTAGAGATTGGGATCAAAAGGACATCTTCTCAATCCCTGTTTTACCACATAACTGTCAATTTTGATGTACCATCATACAACCATGTCCTGGGAACTTGTTTAAACCCATCAAGAGCTTTCTTTAATTTACATACCAAATGTTATCCCTGGAACTTGAAATCCCTGCGGTTGGTACATATATACTTCGTTCTCTAGATCACCATTGAGAAAGACACTCTTCACGTCCATTGAATGTAGTTTCCAACCAAACTGCACTGCCATGGCTAGAGCCTAGAACCAATTAGATTGTTCCCATTTTTGCAATAGGGGCAAATGTCTCCTCATAGTCAATTCCTTCCTTTTGAGCAAAGCCCTTTGTGACCAACATAGCTTTGGGCTTGTCAAGTGTTCCATCTGCCTTGTACTTGACTTTATAGACCCATTTGCATCCTATGGGTTTCTTCCTTAGAGGTAGGTCTATGAGAGCCCATGTTTGATTCTTCATCAAAGTGTCATGTTCGGTTTGCAAAGCCCTTTCCTATTCCGGGTTGCCTTTGGCTTCTTCATAATCCTGAGGCTCTAAATAGTTTTGAAGGTTAGCCATCAAAGCATAATTCATGGTTCACCATACTAGATGCCTTACCTCTTTTTGGTCTACCTTCTTGGCTCATATCAGTTAGCTCATGCCAATGCCCATCATCATTATAATTCACGTACCAGATGCCTTACCTCATTTTGGTTTATACCTTCTTGGCTCATAGTAGACAACTCATCTCAGTGAGCATCATTATAGGTGCTGTACCACCATTTTGGTCTTTTCTTTTTCTTCCGTTGCTTCAAAACAACACTGGTTTCCTGCTGATTTGAGCTATTTCTAGCATCCTCTTAGCTGGAAACTTCATGGGAATCACGCTAAGAGGTAATTCCTACCTCTTATTGATCTACCCCATCCATTCTACCTGTTTTTCTGGCAATCCTCTTCATTTTCATCAACTTTCAACTCTAATTTTATATCTAGTTTCTTCTGGAACATCCTTGTCCTTTCTTCAACTATCACATCACAGCTAACACATGTTGTGTTAGTCTTAACATCAACCAATTTATAAGCTTGATGGTTGTCATTGTATCTTGTGAGCATCATTTTTTGGCATTTTGCCTCAAGCTTTGTTTTTTTTTCGAAGGAACCCATGCATATACTACTAAACCAAAAACTTTGAGATGACTTACTTGGGGTTTTTGCCCATACCATGCTTCTTTTGGAGTCTTCTTGTGTATTGCTTTTTCGCTGGAGACTGGTTGAGGAGATGCACTGACGTGTGTACTGCTTCCATCCAATACTTGTAAGGACCATAATTGTTCTCTAACAGACACCTAGCCATCTCTGTGATGGTACAATTTCACTTCTCTAC
This sequence comes from Picea glauca, assembly GCA_000966675.3. Taxonomy (NCBI): domain Eukaryota; kingdom Viridiplantae; phylum Streptophyta; class Pinopsida; order Pinales; family Pinaceae; genus Picea; species Picea glauca. The sequence goes on from JZKD02S1673854.1 coordinate 577,944, forward strand.
CACGGCATTTTGCTGTGGAGTGTAGGCTGTGGTGTATTGCCTCTGAATGCCTTCTTGAGTATCAAAATCAAGAGAACTTTAATGCTCTTCTTGGATTGGTTTTATACCAAAGCCTTGAGGCTTGAACTTCTTGAACTCATTAAACACATCTGATTTCAACTTCAAAAAATAAACCCACATATTTTGGAAAAGTCATTTACAAACAACAAAAAGTCCATGGCACTGGAGAATGATGCCATTTTCATAGGCCCACAAATGTCATCATGGATCAATTGAAGAACCTTCTTAGCTCTCCAAGCTAGTGCTTCTTCAAATAGAGTCTTGTGTTTCTTACCAACTTGACATGCTCCACAAATTCCTTGCAGATTCAATATATCTAGAAGGCCATCAACCAAACTTTCTTAAGCCAACTAAGAGTAAGATCTCAAATTCAAATGCCCATACCTTTGATGCCAAAGCTCATTTCTATTTTGACCACTCTTAGTCATCAAAGCATACTCTTTTGCCTCCCTTGCATCAACCAACCATAAATCCCATGCTCTTCAATACTAAGAGCGAGTGTCTTCTTGATGACCTTATCCACAAAGTAGCACTTGTGATTGCTGAAAATCACATGTAAATGGGTGCTGTGCTTCATAATTTTACTTACAAAAAGTTGATTTTTATCCATTCTTGAAACATTAAGGAATGCTGACGTTTTACCTGATGAGGTTATCTACAAATTTGCTTTGCCGTCTACCCTGTATTCCTCCCCACCACCAAAAACCATAGAATCATTAGAAGATTTATTAGCAGCATAACAAATATACCAGTCTCTCCTATTAGGAAAATGACGAGATGCACATGAATTTATATACCAAGTAGATGTTTTCGCATTGTCTGCTTTATCTTGTGTTATAAACACAAAGAGGTCTTCCTCTTTGTTTCGTAACATTGGCTTGCTTCTTCGGCCCTTGGTTATTTTTCTCATCATATAACCATTTCCTACAAAATTTTTCTGATGGCCCATCTTTCCACAATAATGACACTTCAAACTTGGTTTGATCATTTCCAGTTGTTGTTAGTCATGTTTCCTTGCCCAACACAAGATGATCCAAACACCTGTACTAAAAAATTGCTGACGTATGTTGTTTCCAGGGACTATAATTATTTACAGAAAACTTTTGGTTACCCTCTAACATTATGTTGTTTCCAGGGACTGAAATAGAGACTTACAGCCAAGAAAACTGCGCATTTCCTCCCCCAAACTGAAAATTACGGAGATTAAAAAATACTTTCTGAAAAACTGATATACCTTCTGAAAAATGGGGAGACCTATCACAGATCTACCAAATACTTGTCCAATTTGACAAATTCTAGGCAATTACTTGCTGGATCGTAAAAACCACAGAAAAATTGACAAAATCTAACTGCTGGATGGTCGAATTGACTGCAAAACCAATCAATTTCTGTACAGGTCAAATTTTAGTTGCTGCTGGTTGAAATCCATACTGTAAGACCCAATTTTGTTGCTGGACATCCATACCACTGGTTGGCAGCTTGAATTGGTGGTTGTACAGCCCAATTTGTACAACCCAAATGGTGGCTGATCCATATGACAGATGTACAATGGTTTGGCAGCTATCCATACAGCACCTGTATAGCAGTTTGGCAGCTGTCTGTATGGCTTTTCTATGCTTGTACATAGGCAGTTGAGTTTGCTGTATGGCCGTCAAAGGAAAATGACTACCTAATCACAAAAATCGATCTTTTCCTTTCTTTTTTTTTTTAATCGAAAAACCAGATCTAGCTTTAAATCGGGAAAAAACACTTAGCCCGCCTTTTAAAATCAAACCCCTTTTTCTTTTTTATTTTCAGAAAACCTATCTTAAAAATCCCCAAAACAAAATGTACTAAGCTTTCTTTGCTCGAAAGCTCCTTTGGTTGTGTGTATCAAAAAGCAGTACCTTGTCCATTGCTGATCTATGCAGTCAGTAGGCCTTGACCCGCTTTGATTTCCCCTTACTGTGACTTTGATACCATATTACAAAAAGTGAACACAAACACAAGAGAACTTGGAAGAGAGATACTTTCTGGACAATAAAATGGAGAGAGCATGTCTTTTTATAGTAAAGGAACAACATAAACCCTATAATGTCTTAAATGTACTTTATGTCATTAATACAACACTAAAGCATGAATTAGACTAAGTCAAACATTGACTTTATTAATATGCCTAACTCTGTAATCTAAATAACCTTTATGAATTAAATAACTCTTAAGAAATTTTGATGATATATGTAGATGAAATCATCATCCCAGGTACTGAGGCTGAAGCGATTCAAAAGGTAAAATCTGAATTATGTTCCACTTTTGACATGGCATATTTAGGCCCCTTACATTATTATTTAGGTGTAGAAGTTTGATTGACTAATGAATGTTATTTTGCTTCACAAAACAAGTATGCAAAAGCACTGCTAGACATGTTCAAAATGGTATATTGTAATATTTCATCTACACTTATGGCCGCTGGGCCGAAAATTTCAGCCAAAATTGACTCAAAATGAGCGAGTTAGTATACAGGGAACTTGTTGGGAGCTTGATATATCTTACAACCACTTGGCTTGACCTCAATTTTGTAGTCAACTGTATGTCAACGTTTATAACAGCTCCCAATGCAGAGAATTGGACAACAATGGAAAAGATTATGAGACATGTAAATGGTACAACAAGATTTGGCATCATGTATGACAGAAGTAAAGAACTCTGGTTGTTATTCAGATTTAGATTGGGTAGGATCTATGTTATGTTAGGATGTCTACAACTGGTTATGTCTTTAGTCTTGGTACATGTGCAATTTCATGGATTAATAAGAAACAACATGCTGTTTCTCTTTCTTCTAACAGAATATAGGACAGCAGTTAAAAGGGCATATGAAGCAGTTTGGCGTAGGAGAATTCTTATAGATTTATATATCAAATAGAGTGACCCTACAGTTCTCTATTGTGACAATCGATGTGTTCTTAAAGTAGCAAATAATCTAGTGTTTCATGAACACTCAAAACATGTAAAAGTATATTGTTACTACATTCAGCAACTTGTCAAAGGTAGAGAAGCTGGGCTGCAATATTGTAGCACACAGGAGAAGACTGCAAGCACCTCACCAAGCCACTTGGTCCAGATAAAAGTTTGTAATGTTTAGAGATCAGCCTGGTGTATTTTCCATAATGACCATTAAGGGAATGTATTTATGTGTTTATTTATGTAATGGTCATTGTACATAGTGTATACTTATTTATGTGTTTATTTATGTAATGGTCATTGTACGTAGTGTATACTTTTAGAATAAGTAATAAATAAGTCAAAACATGATAATTATAGACTTAATTGAGATAGTCTGTAGACTCTTGGTGTTTGTCTCCCATGAGACTCTTGGTCTTTTTACTTTCATATGGGATGTGAGAATAAGGTGTATTAGAATCATATTGATTATTTTCAAAAAATGAATTGAAGCGACTATTCCCTCTCATATTCTTTTGTGCATATTTCTATGTTTTTCTGCCTGTGCAAATCTTCTAATCCTGAAACTGAAGATAACCTCCCTTGCAAGGAGATCTTTCTTTCTTCCTTGATGTCAGACCCTCAACTCAAGGAGATCTTTCTATTTCAGCTAGCATGCAGGCCAGAGAAGTGCAATACACACCCGAATAATAATACCTTGTGTATGAGCATCTCCACAATTGATCAAGATATCCGCTTTGAGCAAATCCGAGAACCTGAAAACCACAGGTGGCTGTGAATTTCTCTCTTGTCACAAGATCTGGGCAATCTCTTTTAGAGTAAATCAAACTAAAATCTTGCCATACCAAAATACTCAAAGGGCCCATTACCACACAATCTAGCACCCCAGTGCAAAGCCGTCACAAGGTGCCAAAACTAGTGGAACATCGAAAGATGTCACCACTGTCACCTAGGCAACAGCTTCCCTTGTTATAGTGAAGAAATAAATCCAACACAAGGGAGACTTCCATAGTAGACTCAAGGAATCCCTAGGCAAGATACAATCAAGTCTAAGGTAAGGACAAGGTGGTAGGTTTGTGCAATTTCCAGATTTGAATGGATGAGGATTTAGGGCAATTTAGAAGGCTTATCAAGTCAAGTTTTAGCACAAGAGGATCCCCAAACACTACAAAAGAAGAAAAAACTATTGGCTATTGTAAAACTTGAAATAAAGATAGTGAATTACAACAATAATACAAGTTATGACAAGCAATAAATTTAGCCCTTGGAACAAGTAATAAGCCAATAAAAATTAGGCTAAAGCAATGGATAAAATTAGGGTTTTATCAACCAACAAAATTTGAAATTACAAATGCATATAACAGCCCTAAAACCCTAGACGTCCAGCCCTAATTAGGCTGAAATAACAAATCAGAAAGACAATTTAGGGTTTAAATATGATTGCTAAGTCAAACATATGCATGAATACCAAAACGTTCAAGACTTTTATCGCTGAAAATGAATATATTGCTGTTAGAAAACCTTAATCTAACCCAAAAAACATAGAATAAAGATTGAATTTTGAGTTTTGTTATCGACTATTGGGAGAAAACTAGTGCCTACTATATTTTTTTGGGCATATGGGCCCGGGGTCAATTAAGGACTCCTTTGAAGAGAAGTTGATCTAGGGTGATATCTAGGGTTGTTCGCTACTAACCCTAGAAGATCCTCCTAGTATCTTACTAGGTCTTCAAAGATAGTTCAAGGGAAGGTACTCCACTATTAACTTTCCAAAAGTTTTGACGAGAAGGGTTTGTAACTTTTGTTGAAGAAGGAACCAAGAGAATGCACAACCATCACTAGAGAAGCATCATTACACTTACATTCATTCATAAACAAAACCACAAGATAAAGTGAGACCACTTACTCAAGAAATCTTTTATCCATCAAAACCGTAGAAATGAACATCCATGAAGAAGTAAAAGCATCCTCAAGACATCACCTCCAAAATGTTGCTCTAACTAGCCATCCATAGCGATTTGCATAAGAGAGAAAGAAGTAGTAGACAAGTAGTGATAATTCTCCACAAGTAGCAATGATTTACAAGTGAGAAGTGTTTCTCTTATTTATATGAGATAACAAGTACCCTTCTCATCCATCAAAATCCCTAAAAACATAAAATAATGCCTTTATCTCTCACAAACCCTAGAGATAAGGAAACAAGATAAAATATCCATGATACAAGAGTGGATGGTCACTAAGACCCCCAATGATGCCTCCAAGATGCTCTAATGCCAAATCGTCCATGATAAATGGATGCTAGAGGCCACATGTGTGGCATGAATGACCTCATAAAGTGGATGGTTCGCTCCAAAGTGATGTGTAGGGGGCTCAAAAAGTGAAACGTTCCCTCCAAGAGGTGTAATGCTTCATCTCCAAGTGACATATCATCCCCAAGAGGTGTGACGTCTCACCAAAAGGTGCAATATCATCATTGAAAGGTGCAATGTCCCATCAAGAGGTGTCAAATCATCATGAAAAGGTGCAACATCCCATCATCAAAGGGTCAACTCATACCCCATGGGTTGTGATGTCCCGTTCCCAAGAATAGCCTCAGCTGAGAGTGACTTAGTAGTCTGTCTATTCCCGTAGACTATAGTCAGGCACAAACAGGGAACAAATGGAGAAATAAGGGTGAATAAATGGCTAAACGATGAATTAAGCCAAAAAACATAGGAAAAGTCACTTAAGCCAAAGTCAATGGAGAAATAGAAGAAAAAGGTGTTAAGGGGGACTTAATTAATTACTCACATTCGACTTAGGAGCAAAGGCGCCTAACTTAAGTGATTTCAACGAAAAATTAGATAGGGGGAGGTATAAGAAGAGGAATTCAACCTAATTCCTCATTATGTTATGATTTTGAGTTGAGAACAGGTTCCAGAGGAGGAAGTCGACCTCTTGGCTGTTTTGTGGGCTTCTGGAGGAAACCACCACCTAGATTGGTTTCGGTGTTGGAAGGCACACCCTAGCCTATCAGAGATACCATCCAGGTATTTCACCATGCCAGATTAGGAGTATACAGACCCAGTTCAGAGATTTCACATTGCAGCCAGTGAGGGTGCAAGGGTTAGAGACAGTTTTGTGTAGCTGGACAAGACCAAGGTAGATCTCTTCATTTCCTTCCGACCCAGTTGAGAGGGAGCCAGGGCGCTCCTTTTGAGCTATCATTCATCAGATTCCGACAAAGTAATCTCCTAGTGCACATCAAGCAGCTGGGAAGTGCGCAACACTTGGGGAAGCACATTGAGGGTTCCAGAGAGCTCATCGGGTCAGATCCGAAGAAACCCTCACAACCCATTACAGAGCATACCAGGGCGCTCAGTTTGAGCCATACATCGCCAAATTTCGACGGTGGAATCACTGGGGTGCACCAGTTGTCCAGGAGAGGGGTGAAAACCCCTAGGGGGTCCCATCAGGGGGTCCCATCCGAGGTCTATTTTGATCAGTAGAGGGCTGATCTTCAGTCTGACAGTCACCAGGAGGAGCTGTGAGGTCAGGGCGCATCATTTGGGACAGTTTCTAGGCAGATCAGACGAGTATTGCCAGCAGGGCGAACTTTCCAAACATTTGCAGCAGTTGCCGTGAGTATCCGAGATTGCATCCAACAGATCTGTGCATGCATGTTGCCGATTCTTCTTGATCTTCTGTATACGGGTATTTCTTATTGTTTTGCATTGTATTCCAACGACGATCAACTCTTATGAGATCTAGCTGATGAGTAGTTCCTATATTTCCTACATGCACATTGTATTTCCTGCTATTGAGTTGTGTTGGTTCCTTTATTTTGCATGCATCATATATTCTGCTCAAACACTTATTTATATGACACACACATGCAAAATCACCACGCATGTTAAACAAGTAACTAAAACGCATCCAGAAACCCCCAGAGTATCAGATCTGAGAGGCCAAGACATCAGTTTCAGTAGAGTCTATCCAGATCCATTGGATCAAGGATATTTCATGGGTGCTAGGGTGTCTCAACAAAGGAGCCATGTCATCATAGGGCTCAACGTCCCCCAAAATAAGTGGAATGACCTCTCTCAAGTAGTGGGATGACCTCCATCAAGTAGTGGGATGGCCTTAATCAAGTGTGCTAGTAGCCCCTCAACATCCTCCAAAGGACCAAGGTATTAATCAAGTAGGTAGCCATGTGAAATCCATCATCCAGGGAGGGGCTCATGTAGTCCAATGTATCCATCAAAACTGGAGGCATGTACACAAGTCAAATACAACATATAAAGTGAGTCATGTCAATGCAAAACTAGATAGATCACATTAAGTATCCTCTTCAAACTTTACACTCGCTCATAAAGTTATACAATTTGCGAAGTTTAGGTATGGGAGGATTATTATTAACCCCTATTAGGTGTGCCAATACCCAGGAGGAGTATTTCCCAAGAAACCCATCAATGAGTATGTGTAACGACATATGGTATGGTTTGAGGTTTACTTCATGGGTGGTGGCATAGTCATGAAAGGTTATGTATGATAGTCATCCTCATGAGTGCCTTTGCATGAGGGAGCGCTTAGGCAATGAGTTACTCTTTCCTCGACACTGTGTCTTTCCAAACCCCTATTTGCCTTTTTCTTTATTCATTTAACCTTTTTTGGCTTTTGATTTTCATTTGCTAAGTCCTTTTGTTAGGTATGCATTCATTTCATAGGACTTGGGGTGATGGCCTCTTAGTGAGGGGGCAGAGCTCATGCTTCTCATTCTTTCTTGGTTTTTGACTTTGCTTTTCTTTCCTTTTTGCTTTGCTTTGCATTTTGAGTTATAGCATTTGCTCTTTCTATATTGTTTTTTTTATATCAAGCTTCATCAACCTTGGGCATTCTAGCTTATTCTTCTCATTGGATTATGAGGCATGGACCTTCATGGGTGACATATAACAACCAATCCAAAAGACAGGATAACGGAGAGGGGAGAGATGGAGTGTGTTACGTATGGATTGGGATATGGTCACGTTACCCCTATCAAGGGCCCCTAGTAGTACAACTTTGCCCAAGTGTGACAACACTTGACTAGGAGATGATGATGACCACCAAGGTGAAACAAGGCAAAAGGTATAAATTCAAAGTATCATGATCCATAATCGAATTCAACCCATGATCACTATTTTCATGCCCAAAACATTGAACATTATCACTCGATATGAAGTATCAGAACAAGGTGCCTCGTGCGTGTCATGCACCAGATCATCTGATGTGAGTGAGCTGAGCATAAAATGGAAGACATCTGTGGGCAACTGTCTGGAGAATCCGGGATGCCATCATCAGAACTTCTCTGTAATGTGGGTCGTGGAGAAAAACTCTCCTCTAGTTACCCCTAGATGTGAGGGGTAACAGGGCCCACTACGACAAGTGGCACTGCATTCCTGCATGATTTATGGCCCTGAAATCTGCCTGTGGACTTGGCTAAAGTCTGCAGCCGATGATCCGAAGGATGCCTAATTGTCAACAGTGCCCTTCTTCAAAGTTATTCCGTCATACCCAAGCTTATGATCCTGGTCAACTGATGTTTGCTAACAATTAACAAACAAATACATGCAATAAATATGTGCTGTATGCTCATCCCAAAAATATATATCATATGTTTTTTTGTTCAATATATGCTCATTTGTTGTCACTATGCTTTTCCTCTGGTGGTTAGGACTGGATACATAGTTTGTTTGGCAGTTCTCTAAGTACAACCCTGTCTCAAGTTGATTTGGTAAAGGAAGAGAACAAATCAACAATGTTTATGGATGGGAGCTATCATTCTCTACAATTATTTATCTTGTATGTTATTTGATGCTCTTAATATACAGGAGGCAGCATTGTGACTTATTTTTTGTTTATAGATCCAATCTTAATATACAGGAGGCAGCTTTGTGACTTATTTTTTATTTATAGATCCATGTTGTTACACTTGTTGAATGCATCACTAAAGCATCTATTCTCCATAAATGTTCCTCTAGCAAGAATCCTTAAAATAACAGAAAATTACGGCTTAATCTTTAACTTGGTTTCAAGTTTTTACTACTGGCCAGTGGCCAGTACACATTTTTTAAACTTTCAATGATGATAGTGATTCAAATCCAAAATAAATTCTGCTATGCATTTTCGCAAAGCTTAATGGGACTTACTTTTCTTTATAATATGAGTTAACTGCAGGTAGTTCTTGATTTGGATGAAACATTGGTGTGTGCCTATGAATCATCTGGTCTGCCTCACTTTCTCCATGCTCAGTCTACACAACTTGGAATCGAATCATTTGATCTGCAGTGCATTTCTATTGATAAGGTCAATATCTGGGATAGATGGATAGTGATTTTCTTTGCTCTTTTAAGCAATTAGACATGAGTTTGTTAGACATTTATTTTACATTCTATCTTGTGCTTGCTGATTGTAATCCAAATCTTTCAAAAACTAGGATGGTGAAGGAAAACAAAGAATAAATCATGTGACTGTTTATGAACGCCCTGGTCTGCAAGAATTCTTAACAAGGACCAGTGAGTTTGCAGAACTTGTCCTTTTCACAGCAGGTCTTGAAGGTTGGTATTTCTGTTTCTCTTTCTCTCTATATATTTAGTGGTGGAATGTTCTTTTGATTCAATTTTAGCTGACATCTATTCATCCATGTTTCTATTATATAATTTGGGTGCCTATTGAAACTTGGCTAATAGGTTATGCTAGACCTCTTGTTGACAAGATAGATCCACAAAAACGGATCAGTGCTCGACTTTATCGGCCCGCGACAGTTAACACGTATGTTCAACCATAAAATCTAAGGGTTTCTTCCTTAATGTTTTTTGTATCTTGAAATAAATCTGTTTATTTTTGGGATCAGAAATTGCTGCAGAATGACTGAAGTTGGCATCTTTGTTGTTTATGAAAGAGGTGCATTTGATACATCGGCTGGAGTAAGATTTGAATGCTCATTTTGAGAAAACAAAACCCACTACTGAGAAAAATTGCATACTCCTCAACAAACTCCTCAAATGCTTGCTGTTCAGACTTCCATACTGCTCACTGTTGGAATCATTTTTTTGTTGGTTGCTGTTAAATGTTATGTTGAGATGATAAGAGATTGTAGATCTACGGTCTTCTCTTTAACAAATCCTAATCCAACAAGAAGAAAATGCAGACATGTAACAGCACTTAACATCAATCACAAGAAGATCTTCACAATGCACATACCATGGCTTCATCAAGATAATTTAACCATAACCAAGAGAGAGCCACCACAAACAAAGCGAAATAGTATAGGTGCCTTTAGGTAAAAGAATGAATGAATTCACTTGCATGAGATCATAAGAATGAGAGCTTGAGTTGTGTATATATACACAACTCAATTGAGGTGCCCCTTCAAGAGGGGGTTATGGGCCTGTTATCCCCAACTCTTAGGGATAACCAAGGAGATGATGTCTCGAGGCCCTCAGGTTGCAGACATGGAGTACCGAGAGACAACTTGACCAATAATGTCCACTTGCACAGATAGAGACCCACCTCGCCACCACACTTCTAGGTTCATCATGACAGTATCCACCACATCAACTGGCTTCCGGTAGACATTGAGTCTTTCTCCATGAGGTACAAGCCAAGTATTATGGTGAGTGTCATTTCAATATTTGAGGCATTTGAGTTTGTTGCATTTTAAACTACTTTGGATTATGTAACGTCTACTTGGACATTATGCTCTTTGCCCTGTTTCACTTTGGTGGTTGACATTGCGCCCTAGTAAGTGGGTCACCCTTAGGGATAGGTTTGCTACTGGGAGGTCCTCTTGACGAGTCATCGTGCAATTCCTAACCATACTTGTCACTTTTCACACTTCATCCCCTCATCTCCTTACCTTTTGGGATTTTCGGGTGTATTGACCCAAGAAAGGATTGTCCCTTATTTCATGGGAAGAAGGGGCTGAAGGCCCAGAGGCTTGTAGCTGGAAAAATATAAAAGCCAAATATGATCCTTCTAGATACTCGCCCAGGGATCTCGAGGACAATGAAATGTCTCTCGTAAGAAAATAATGGACCCGTGAAAAATAATTAATGCAAAATGCCAACCAAGGTAGAGCATGTGTGGACACTGTTTTTCATGCTTAGGTAGAAGCCCCACACATGACTTCAACTTGGGGAAGCATGATGTGACCAAGGTAGAGTCAAGGTGGGCACTGTTTTTCACGCTTAGGTAGAAGCCCCACCTTGGCTCCAACTTCGAAACATCTTTAAAATACAAAAGGAAATAAATGGGCTTGGAAAAATGTTGCATTGAAAACGAAGGTGCAACACACCCTCTACAAAGACAATCATAAATGAGATACTACAGTCCCTTGTATATCATGAACCCCATGCCCAAGAGTCTTGCCCCCATCCATGTCACTTTGTCCACATGCCTTAGAGAGGGGTCCACTTGGGAAACACCCCTAAACTTGAGGTACGATTCACCCAATAGGTCGCTTTGTCAACCCTCCCATACCTAAACTTGGCAAATTGCATAGGGTCTTTGAGCACTNACCTCAGTGCTTTAGAGACAGCATATCAGAGGCGCATATCAGTCAATTAGAGGCAGCTTCAACAACCCATATCAGAGCTGATATATCTCAGTCTTTGAAAGCAACTCGGATACGTATATCAGCAAGGTCTCTTAGTTCTCTGTCAGGTCGGAGTAAACTTGGCAAGCTCTTTAAGAGCAGAGTTTTCATGGTGGATGTTTGTAAGTGATCTTACATTATTAATGCAATAAAGGAATATCGTTTGCTGGGGTTTTTCTCCCTGTACTGGGTTTCCCCAGGGTACATGTGTTGTTGATGTGCATGCTTACGTATCTACATGATTATTGCTATTCAGTTATGATTCTATATTGTTGAAATGTATTAAGCTGGAATCAAAGTGTTGAAGAATTCAAAGAAATAATCTGCTTAAGAAATCAAGCTCAAAATTTAACAGTAGTGCACTCCAATCAATGGTGATTTAATGAATTCTCTCCCCAAAATAGCCAATCAATCAACAAGAGGTGGAGTGCTTCCTTGTAAGCCTTATTTAAATTACACACAGCAGCCAGCAATACCCTTCCTGCTACAGCTCTAACCTGCTACAAATTTCTGCCTGAATTTGTGGAACGAAAACACCATGTCTCTGATGATTCTGCTGCGCTTTCTTGAAGAAATATGCTGTTCTATATTCTGAATTACCCACAGGAACAGCAAACAAAATTCAATGCTCTCATCAACTATGGCTGTAAGATCTGCTATATATGAGTCCTGTATATGGCTGCCAGGTGGCGACAACATTGTATACACAGCGCTGATTTGAATTTTGGAGGTTTTATAGGGCACTGTTTATGTCTGAATTTTGTCTGAGTTAAGGTCTGTCTCAAAGCTTTCAAGCGCTATCATCAATCTCTCTTTTTTTAAACCTCTGCTATACTGGGCACTTCATATTTTGATCTTGCTACAGCCTTCTATCAAAGGCACCATGAGAAAAAGAAATCAATATATCTGAAAATTCTTTGAAGAAGTATGCCCTCTTGGCAGCTACTATTTGATGTTTCATATGTTTCCATTGAATTTCATCCATGATGAAAACCATTTGCCTTGGGGAATTTCAGGAAATTATTGATTTTTAAACCACCATACTACAATCTAACACTTGCTGTTTATGATGCCAAGATAAGTTTGTCAAGGCTAACAACCTTCATAACTGCTGTAATAGTGACAGCACTTCTGCTGTTTTTTGTGTAATTGTTTGATGGCTGTGGTTCAAGATGTAGTATTCCAGATTAGAACCAAAATTGTCTCTAAGGGAGAGCATGATGTATTCTTACTGTCAACTGGACTGTCGTCCACAAACAGATTGCTATTAACCCAGAAATAATCCAGCAGGCTAGGCCCTTCAACAGAGCTGAAAATAAGCATGAAAACAGGGCTCTAATCTGTCCAAGGTGTGATCATCTGCTGAAAGTCATCATGAAACAAGACTTGCATTGCTGGAAAGAATGTCTCAAAATGCACATGCATTTTGAAGGGTAACACAATCAAAATGCAATAGGAATGTTTGTGAGGGAGAAGTGGGTGCAATCAAAATACAATAGGAATACCAATGGCATTGAGGTTGTGGTTCTTGTATTTTATGATCTTTTTTGGAGGGTTATCAGTGAGGTAATTGCAACATTAGAGCCACTGGTAAAGGTGCCTAGTATAGGGGAAAGAGCCCCAATGTTTACATAAATAAGGCCATGGATAGAGCCAAGGAGACAATGCAAATGAAATTTGGGGGAAAGGAGGAGAAATATGTATCTCCTGGAAATAATTGATTCCAAGTGGTAGCTTCAACTTCATTAACAATTTTATGTTGTTGGGTACTATCTTAAACCATCTTTCTTTATTTCTAGAGAATGTACCTTGATCAAGAAGGTAGTCCTATTGAGTAACTTTTTTGGTTTTGTAATTTGAGTAGCTTATTATCCGTTGTATTCATTTTTTTGAATCTTTCCATTCATTCGAAATATTTTCTTCGTAATTGCAAAAAAACAATGATTTAATTATATTTTTCGGTATAAGCATTATGCATATACTAGGTGTATGGTGGGAGGGCTTTGGTAGGCATATGCGTGAGCTTAGGAGGCTTTCTATTCAAGTGTTGAGCCAAACTTGTAGTGCCTCTAGATGTGAGCATAATTGGAGTGTGCTCAAGCACATGCTCTCAAGAGGCATAATAAGGATGGATTTAATCTCTTTGACTGCCATTGACTCGTTTAGCAAAATAGCTTCACACTTAGAAATAGCAACATTAACAAGTCAACACTTTTCCTTGGCATGAGCCCTCTCAGTTGATATAGGGGAAGGAGATAATATACTTTGAAAATGAATATAAAAATCATTGCAAATCTCCTTTGTAACTTTTTGTGTAACTATCGTCATCAAGTCATAAGAAGAAGATTATTTTTGTTTCTTGATTATATTTTTTGTGGTCAAGGAAGAGCCTCGAAGCTTCATCCCTTGACTCTGCTCATCTTTAATGATTCTAATCCTTGCCCTTCTTTCCTTGTACTCTTCAAGCCTTTGCAACTAGTTCTCAAGATGAACAACTTGTTTTTAAGAACAATGTTGTGAACTTTGTATTGTGCAAGATCTTTTTTGATGTTTTGCCTTCTTTGAAGATCCAATTCGTCCCCCAGGTGCCTCCTTTCTCTAGCCACCATTTCTCCCAACATTTTAGAAACTGAATCAACCTCCCAACTTCCCATGAGAAAATCTGACCCTCCTTTTCCATATGCCTAAAAACTAACTTCTATTGATAGCAATGGCATTTTCTGGTTGAAATGAAGCTAACTGGGAAATGTTTAGGACAAATTTCTACTTCGATTTTCTTGATTTTGACCTATACCAAGGTTGGTTATGATTGGAAGACATCATGATCCTATAATTGACCAAAGGACCTCTAAATTTCTTTTATTAGAATTGAAATAGTGAAAGAATTCATTATCTACATAAAATCTCTCTAGTCTGGTCAAGATCCTTGAATCACCTCTTTGCTTATTACATTGCGTGAACCATCATAACATTGCCTTGTGCATCCACTTCCAATTCAAATCAACAATGTGTAGGGCATGGAGACAATTATTCAAGATTTGTCTCTCAAAAGGTGATAAAATGCTTGGATCATCCCCCACCTTATCTTTATCCCACTCAACCATTTCAAAGTCACCACTTATTATTAACTTTGTTAGTGGAAAATTGTCTTCTAAGTTCTAATAAGCCCTAGAATCAAATCCTCTCTCGGGGAAAGTTTGGGGCATATCTTGAGCACGCTTGGGGAATGTTAGGTGCATATATTGAGCAAAAGCCAAGAACTTGCAACCACCAGTGTGCACAAAGAAAATCTTCCCTCTAGATATTGTTCGTTGTCTATAAAGATAGCTCTTAACCACATTACAATATCATATGTTGCTTTCCCTTTAACTTGGGGTTGACTAGTGCACCAATGGCTATTATCACTAAAAATATTATAAATATTTGTAACTTTAAGCCATTGACTTTCAACTTTTGCAGAAAGAGAACATGTGGCTAATGTTGCTTGATTAAACTCACAATAATGTGCATTTTTTATTCATTTGAGTTGCATCCTTAATCTTTGTGAGGCAATTCATTGGAACGCCATTCATAACTCCAAAAGGATTAGTGACAAGCAACTGGCATTCTAACAACAAAATTTGGCGGAGTACATACATTTTCCCTTATTAAGATGTTGTATATAATGCCTGTCTCCACAGAGCCCGAAGCCCAATGTTGCTAGCACCTTCCTCTATGCTTTTCTTAGGGTCTATCATTGTCATTTGGATTGAGATGCACATTCCTTGAGTTCTATTGGCTTTGAATGCTCTTAAAGTCACATATTGACTCTTTGGAGCTTCGTGTTAGAACTTGGAAGCTTTCTAGCAACTTTGGTATCCACTTGGGTCCACACCTTAGACCCAAGTCGATCCCTACTAGGATCCTTGTAGCCACCTTGGATTACTTCGTGCATTGTTCCCTTGATTGTAGTAAAAAAATTCTTCCTTGCCTTACAAGTTTTTTTGGCCCAATAGGATCTAATATTTCCACATGAATCACATGAATTTGCCAATGTTACATGCTCCAGAGAGTGTCTTCCGATGGAGTTACGTGCACCATCATAACTATGTGATTAACATTTTCCTAGAAAAATATGAGATTGTTGTGGCTTTGGGGAAATCATTGCTGAAACTAGCCGTGATGTGATAATTGATGGAGTTAGCAAGAAACCAGTGCTGATTTGAAGGACTAGGAAGGTAAGAAACACCCAAAATGGTACTATAAGATGTGAGATGATGTTTGGTCAGATGAACTTCCTTAACTTAGGGAAGAAAGTTCAAGTGGAAGACCAATCAGAAAAGGAGGCAAGAAATCTAAATTGGTTATCTATGCTTTGATGGCAAGCATTCAAAATCCTTTTGAACCATAGTGTTTTGAAGAAGTTAAAGGGAAACTCGATTGGGAGAGAGCCATGCAAGATTGCAGGAAAAGAACATCTACTATGTGGATTGGGTAAGGTTCTCTATGGTTTGAAGCAAGCTCCTAGAGTATGTACATGACATTGGATAAATATCTGGGAGATTGTGTATTTAGGAGAAGTCCTTCTGATCCTAATCTCTACGGCAAAAGTAAGGATGGTGATTTTATTACAAAATTCTGAACACATAAAGAAACCAAGAACACGAGAGAACTTAGAAGAGAGAAATATTTCTTGGATAATAAAATGGAGAGAGCACATGTCCTTTTATAGTAAAGGAATGACGTAAATCCTAAGTGCATAAACCTTAAAATGACTTAAATGTACTTTAAGTCATTAATACAACACTAAAGCATGGATTAGACTAAGTCAAAAAGTGACTTTATTTATATGCCTACATTTATAGTCTAAATGACCATTATGAACTAAATAACTTGAACATATTCCCTTAATGGTCATTCTAGAAACTACATCGATTTTGTTTCTAAATTTTACAAGTTTGTCTTAGCTAAGATACTTGGCGAGAGTTTTGCAATCTAGTCCCGAGTTGGACAATATTTTAGTTCAACTTCTCCATCTTCTACAAGTTGTTGAATGAAATGATAATGCACATCAATATGTCTGGTTTGTTCATGGAACACGGGGTTCTTTGCCAACGTGAGAATTCCTTGGTTATTGCAAAAAAGTGTTGTGGGTTCAACATTATTGACTTGAAAATTTGCAAGCATTCTTCTAAGCCAAACTTCTTCACATCCCCGTTTTACTACTGCTATATATTCTGCTTTTGTAGAGGAAAGTGAAATTGCATTTTATTTGTTGCTAATCCAAGAAACTGTCCCTATGCCAAGACTAAACACACAACTTGTTGTAGACTTCTTGTCATCCACGGGTCCTGCTCAGTGAGTCGGAATAGCTACACAACTGAGGCTCCTTGATTTTCCCATATAGAATGACAAAGCCCGATGTTCCCTTTACATATCGTATTTGCTGTTGTCCAGTGTTATGTTTTTGGAACTTGCATATATCGGGAGATATAGATGACTTCATAGCTCAAGTTTGGTCTAGTGGTGGTAAGATAGGTCAAGCTACTTACTAGTTGTCTATAGACTAATTCAGTGACTGCTTTTGAATCAGTCTTGGTTGAAAGTTTTAGCCCTTTCTCCATAGGTGTAAATGAGATTTTACAATTTTCCATCATGAACATGTCTAACAAAATTTTGGCATATTTTGTTTGTGAAACAAAAATATGATTATTTGTTTGCCAAACTTCTACACCTAAGAAAAAATGTAGGAGGCCTAAATATGTTACGTCAAAAGCTAAAAATAAGTATGATTTTACCTTTGCAATTGCTCCTGTCTCGCTATCTAATGTCATCAACATATATCACTAGAATCATCACATCACCATTCTTGCTTTTGACGTAGAGATTGGGATCAAAAGGACATCTTCTCAATCCCTGTTTTACCACATAACTGTCAATTTTGATGTACCATCATACAACCATGTCCTGGGAACTTGTTTAAACCCATCAAGAGCTTTCTTTAATTTACATACCAAATGTTATCCCTGGAACTTGAAATCCCTGCGGTTGGTACATATATACTTCGTTCTCTAGATCACCATTGAGAAAGACACTCTTCACGTCCATTGAATGTAGTTTCCAACCAAACTGCACTGCCATGGCTAGAGCCTAGAACCAATTAGATTGTTCCCATTTTTGCAATAGGGGCAAATGTCTCCTCATAGTCAATTCCTTCCTTTTGAGCAAAGCCCTTTGTGACCAACATAGCTTTGGGCTTGTCAAGTGTTCCATCTGCCTTGTACTTGACTTTATAGACCCATTTGCATCCTATGGGTTTCTTCCTTAGAGGTAGGTCTATGAGAGCCCATGTTTGATTCTTCATCAAAGTGTCATGTTCGGTTTGCAAAGCCCTTTCCTATTCCGGGTTGCCTTTGGCTTCTTCATAATCCTGAGGCTCTAAATAGTTTTGAAGGTTAGCCATCAAAGCATAATTCATGGTTCACCATACTAGATGCCTTACCTCTTTTTGGTCTACCTTCTTGGCTCATATCAGTTAGCTCATGCCAATGCCCATCATCATTATAATTCACGTACCAGATGCCTTACCTCATTTTGGTTTATACCTTCTTGGCTCATAGTAGACAACTCATCTCAGTGAGCATCATTATAGGTGCTGTACCACCATTTTGGTCTTTTCTTTTTCTTCCGTTGCTTCAAAACAACACTGGTTTCCTGCTGATTTGAGCTATTTCTAGCATCCTCTTAGCTGGAAACTTCATGGGAATCACGCTAAGAGGTAATTCCTACCTCTTATTGATCTACCCCATCCATTCTACCTGTTTTTCTGGCAATCCTCTTCATTTTCATCAACTTTCAACTCTAATTTTATATCTAGTTTCTTCTGGAACATCCTTGTCCTTTCTTCAACTATCACATCACAGCTAACACATGTTGTGTTAGTCTTAACATCAACCAATTTATAAGCTTGATGGTTGTCATTGTATCTTGTGAGCATCATTTTTTGGCATTTTGCCTCAAGCTTTGTTTTTTTTTCGAAGGAACCCATGCATATACTACTAAACCAAAAACTTTGAGATGACTTACTTGGGGTTTTTGCCCATACCATGCTTCTTTTGGAGTCTTCTTGTGTATTGCTTTTTCGCTGGAGACTGGTTGAGGAGATGCACTGACGTGTGTACTGCTTCCATCCAATACTTGTAAGGACCATAATTGTTCTCTAACAGACACCTAGCCATCTCTGTGATGGTACAATTTCACTTCTCTACCACGGCATTTTGCTGTGGAGTGTAGGCTGTGGTGTATTGCCTCTGAATGCCTTCTTGAGTATCAAAATCAAGAGAACTTTAATGCTCTTCTTGGATTGGTTTTATACCAAAGCCTTGAGGCTTGAACTTCTTGAACTCATTAAACACATCTGATTTCAACTTCAAAAAATAAACCCACATATTTTGGAAAAGTCATTTACAAACAACAAAAAGTCCATGGCACTGGAGAATGATGCCATTTTCATAGGCCCACAAATGTCATCATGGATCAATTGAAGAACCTTCTTAGCTCTCCAAGCTAGTGCTTCTTCAAATAGAGTCTTGTGTTTCTTACCAACTTGACATGCTCCACAAATTCCTTGCAGATTCAATATATCTAGAAGGCCATCAACCAAACTTTCTTAAGCCAACTAAGAGTAAGATCTCAAATTCAAATGCCCATACCTTTGATGCCAAAGCTCATTTCTATTTTGACCACTCTTAGTCATCAAAGCATACTCTTTTGCCTCCCTTGCATCAACCAACCATAAATCCCATGCTCTTCAATACTAAGAGCGAGTGTCTTCTTGATGACCTTATCCACAAAGTAGCACTTGTGATTGCTGAAAATCACATGTAAATGGGTGCTGTGCTTCATAATTTTACTTACAAAAAGTTGATTTTTATCCATTCTTGAAACATTAAGGAATGCTGACGTTTTACCTGATGAGGTTATCTACAAATTTGCTTTGCCGTCTACCCTGTATTCCTCCCCACCACCAAAAACCATAGAATCATTAGAAGATTTATTAGCAGCATAACAAATATACCAGTCTCTCCTATTAGGAAAATGACGAGATGCACATGAATTTATATACCAAGTAGATGTTTTCGCATTGTCTGCTTTATCTTGTGTTATAAACACAAAGAGGTCTTCCTCTTTGTTTCGTAACATTGGCTTGCTTCTTCGGCCCTTGGTTATTTTTCTCATCATATAACCATTTCCTACAAAATTTTTCTGATGGCCCATCTTTCCACAATAATGACACTTCAAACTTGGTTTGATCATTTCCAGTTGTTGTTAGTCATGTTTCCTTGCCCAACACAAGATGATCCAAACACCTGTACTAAAAAATTGCTGACGTATGTTGTTTCCAGGGACTATAATTATTTACAGAAAACTTTTGGTTACCCTCTAACATTATGTTGTTTCCAGGGACTGAAATAGAGACTTACAGCCAAGAAAACTGCGCATTTCCTCCCCCAAACTGAAAATTACGGAGATTAAAAAATACTTTCTGAAAAACTGATATACCTTCTGAAAAATGGGGAGACCTATCACAGATCTACCAAATACTTGTCCAATTTGACAAATTCTAGGCAATTACTTGCTGGATCGTAAAAACCACAGAAAAATTGACAAAATCTAACTGCTGGATGGTCGAATTGACTGCAAAACCAATCAATTTCTGTACAGGTCAAATTTTAGTTGCTGCTGGTTGAAATCCATACTGTAAGACCCAATTTTGTTGCTGGACATCCATACCACTGGTTGGCAGCTTGAATTGGTGGTTGTACAGCCCAATTTGTACAACCCAAATGGTGGCTGATCCATATGACAGATGTACAATGGTTTGGCAGCTATCCATACAGCACCTGTATAGCAGTTTGGCAGCTGTCTGTATGGCTTTTCTATGCTTGTACATAGGCAGTTGAGTTTGCTGTATGGCCGTCAAAGGAAAATGACTACCTAATCACAAAAATCGATCTTTTCCTTTCTTTTTTTTTTTAATCGAAAAACCAGATCTAGCTTTAAATCGGGAAAAAACACTTAGCCCGCCTTTTAAAATCAAACCCCTTTTTCTTTTTTATTTTCAGAAAACCTATCTTAAAAATCCCCAAAACAAAATGTACTAAGCTTTCTTTGCTCGAAAGCTCCTTTGGTTGTGTGTATCAAAAAGCAGTACCTTGTCCATTGCTGATCTATGCAGTCAGTAGGCCTTGACCCGCTTTGATTTCCCCTTACTGTGACTTTGATACCATATTACAAAAAGTGAACACAAACACAAGAGAACTTGGAAGAGAGATACTTTCTGGACAATAAAATGGAGAGAGCATGTCTTTTTATAGTAAAGGAACAACATAAACCCTATAATGTCTTAAATGTACTTTATGTCATTAATACAACACTAAAGCATGAATTAGACTAAGTCAAACATTGACTTTATTAATATGCCTAACTCTGTAATCTAAATAACCTTTATGAATTAAATAACTCTTAAGAAATTTTGATGATATATGTAGATGAAATCATCATCCCAGGTACTGAGGCTGAAGCGATTCAAAAGGTAAAATCTGAATTATGTTCCACTTTTGACATGGCATATTTAGGCCCCTTACATTATTATTTAGGTGTAGAAGTTTGATTGACTAATGAATGTTATTTTGCTTCACAAAACAAGTATGCAAAAGCACTGCTAGACATGTTCAAAATGGTATATTGTAATATTTCATCTACACTTATGGCCGCTGGGCCGAAAATTTCAGCCAAAATTGACTCAAAATGAGCGAGTTAGTATACAGGGAACTTGTTGGGAGCTTGATATATCTTACAACCACTTGGCTTGACCTCAATTTTGTAGTCAACTGTATGTCAACGTTTATAACAGCTCCCAATGCAGAGAATTGGACAACAATGGAAAAGATTATGAGACATGTAAATGGTACAACAAGATTTGGCATCATGTATGACAGAAGTAAAGAACTCTGGTTGTTATTCAGATTTAGATTGGGTAGGATCTATGTTATGTTAGGATGTCTACAACTGGTTATGTCTTTAGTCTTGGTACATGTGCAATTTCATGGATTAATAAGAAACAACATGCTGTTTCTCTTTCTTCTAACAGAATATAGGACAGCAGTTAAAAGGGCATATGAAGCAGTTTGGCGTAGGAGAATTCTTATAGATTTATATATCAAATAGAGTGACCCTACAGTTCTCTATTGTGACAATCGATGTGTTCTTAAAGTAGCAAATAATCTAGTGTTTCATGAACACTCAAAACATGTAAAAGTATATTGTTACTACATTCAGCAACTTGTCAAAGGTAGAGAAGCTGGGCTGCAATATTGTAGCACACAGGAGAAGACTGCAAGCACCTCACCAAGCCACTTGGTCCAGATAAAAGTTTGTAATGTTTAGAGATCAGCCTGGTGTATTTTCCATAATGACCATTAAGGGAATGTATTTATGTGTTTATTTATGTAATGGTCATTGTACATAGTGTATACTTATTTATGTGTTTATTTATGTAATGGTCATTGTACGTAGTGTATACTTTTAGAATAAGTAATAAATAAGTCAAAACATGATAATTATAGACTTAATTGAGATAGTCTGTAGACTCTTGGTGTTTGTCTCCCATGAGACTCTTGGTCTTTTTACTTTCATATGGGATGTGAGAATAAGGTGTATTAGAATCATATTGATTATTTTCAAAAAATGAATTGAAGCGACTATTCCCTCTCATATTCTTTTGTGCATATTTCTATGTTTTTCTGCCTGTGCAAATCTTCTAATCCTGAAACTGAAGATAACCTCCCTTGCAAGGAGATCTTTCTTTCTTCCTTGATGTCAGACCCTCAACTCAAGGAGATCTTTCTATTTCAGCTAGCATGCAGGCCAGAGAAGTGCAATACACACCCGAATAATAATACCTTGTGTATGAGCATCTCCACAATTGATCAAGATATCCGCTTTGAGCAAATCCGAGAACCTGAAAACCACAGGTGGCTGTGAATTTCTCTCTTGTCACAAGATCTGGGCAATCTCTTTTAGAGTAAATCAAACTAAAATCTTGCCATACCAAAATACTCAAAGGGCCCATTACCACACAATCTAGCACCCCAGTGCAAAGCCGTCACAAGGTGCCAAAACTAGTGGAACATCGAAAGATGTCACCACTGTCACCTAGGCAACAGCTTCCCTTGTTATAGTGAAGAAATAAATCCAACACAAGGGAGACTTCCATAGTAGACTCAAGGAATCCCTAGGCAAGATACAATCAAGTCTAAGGTAAGGACAAGGTGGTAGGTTTGTGCAATTTCCAGATTTGAATGGATGAGGATTTAGGGCAATTTAGAAGGCTTATCAAGTCAAGTTTTAGCACAAGAGGATCCCCAAACACTACAAAAGAAGAAAAAACTATTGGCTATTGTAAAACTTGAAATAAAGATAGTGAATTACAACAATAATACAAGTTATGACAAGCAATAAATTTAGCCCTTGGAACAAGTAATAAGCCAATAAAAATTAGGCTAAAGCAATGGATAAAATTAGGGTTTTATCAACCAACAAAATTTGAAATTACAAATGCATATAACAGCCCTAAAACCCTAGACGTCCAGCCCTAATTAGGCTGAAATAACAAATCAGAAAGACAATTTAGGGTTTAAATATGATTGCTAAGTCAAACATATGCATGAATACCAAAACGTTCAAGACTTTTATCGCTGAAAATGAATATATTGCTGTTAGAAAACCTTAATCTAACCCAAAAAACATAGAATAAAGATTGAATTTTGAGTTTTGTTATCGACTATTGGGAGAAAACTAGTGCCTACTATATTTTTTTGGGCATATGGGCCCGGGGTCAATTAAGGACTCCTTTGAAGAGAAGTTGATCTAGGGTGATATCTAGGGTTGTTCGCTACTAACCCTAGAAGATCCTCCTAGTATCTTACTAGGTCTTCAAAGATAGTTCAAGGGAAGGTACTCCACTATTAACTTTCCAAAAGTTTTGACGAGAAGGGTTTGTAACTTTTGTTGAAGAAGGAACCAAGAGAATGCACAACCATCACTAGAGAAGCATCATTACACTTACATTCATTCATAAACAAAACCACAAGATAAAGTGAGACCACTTACTCAAGAAATCTTTTATCCATCAAAACCGTAGAAATGAACATCCATGAAGAAGTAAAAGCATCCTCAAGACATCACCTCCAAAATGTTGCTCTAACTAGCCATCCATAGCGATTTGCATAAGAGAGAAAGAAGTAGTAGACAAGTAGTGATAATTCTCCACAAGTAGCAATGATTTACAAGTGAGAAGTGTTTCTCTTATTTATATGAGATAACAAGTACCCTTCTCATCCATCAAAATCCCTAAAAACATAAAATAATGCCTTTATCTCTCACAAACCCTAGAGATAAGGAAACAAGATAAAATATCCATGATACAAGAGTGGATGGTCACTAAGACCCCCAATGATGCCTCCAAGATGCTCTAATGCCAAATCGTCCATGATAAATGGATGCTAGAGGCCACATGTGTGGCATGAATGACCTCATAAAGTGGATGGTTCGCTCCAAAGTGATGTGTAGGGGGCTCAAAAAGTGAAACGTTCCCTCCAAGAGGTGTAATGCTTCATCTCCAAGTGACATATCATCCCCAAGAGGTGTGACGTCTCACCAAAAGGTGCAATATCATCATTGAAAGGTGCAATGTCCCATCAAGAGGTGTCAAATCATCATGAAAAGGTGCAACATCCCATCATCAAAGGGTCAACTCATACCCCATGGGTTGTGATGTCCCGTTCCCAAGAATAGCCTCAGCTGAGAGTGACTTAGTAGTCTGTCTATTCCCGTAGACTATAGTCAGGCACAAACAGGGAACAAATGGAGAAATAAGGGTGAATAAATGGCTAAACGATGAATTAAGCCAAAAAACATAGGAAAAGTCACTTAAGCCAAAGTCAATGGAGAAATAGAAGAAAAAGGTGTTAAGGGGGACTTAATTAATTACTCACATTCGACTTAGGAGCAAAGGCGCCTAACTTAAGTGATTTCAACGAAAAATTAGATAGGGGGAGGTATAAGAAGAGGAATTCAACCTAATTCCTCATTATGTTATGATTTTGAGTTGAGAACAGGTTCCAGAGGAGGAAGTCGACCTCTTGGCTGTTTTGTGGGCTTCTGGAGGAAACCACCACCTAGATTGGTTTCGGTGTTGGAAGGCACACCCTAGCCTATCAGAGATACCATCCAGGTATTTCACCATGCCAGATTAGGAGTATACAGACCCAGTTCAGAGATTTCACATTGCAGCCAGTGAGGGTGCAAGGGTTAGAGACAGTTTTGTGTAGCTGGACAAGACCAAGGTAGATCTCTTCATTTCCTTCCGACCCAGTTGAGAGGGAGCCAGGGCGCTCCTTTTGAGCTATCATTCATCAGATTCCGACAAAGTAATCTCCTAGTGCACATCAAGCAGCTGGGAAGTGCGCAACACTTGGGGAAGCACATTGAGGGTTCCAGAGAGCTCATCGGGTCAGATCCGAAGAAACCCTCACAACCCATTACAGAGCATACCAGGGCGCTCAGTTTGAGCCATACATCGCCAAATTTCGACGGTGGAATCACTGGGGTGCACCAGTTGTCCAGGAGAGGGGTGAAAACCCCTAGGGGGTCCCATCAGGGGGTCCCATCCGAGGTCTATTTTGATCAGTAGAGGGCTGATCTTCAGTCTGACAGTCACCAGGAGGAGCTGTGAGGTCAGGGCGCATCATTTGGGACAGTTTCTAGGCAGATCAGACGAGTATTGCCAGCAGGGCGAACTTTCCAAACATTTGCAGCAGTTGCCGTGAGTATCCGAGATTGCATCCAACAGATCTGTGCATGCATGTTGCCGATTCTTCTTGATCTTCTGTATACGGGTATTTCTTATTGTTTTGCATTGTATTCCAACGACGATCAACTCTTATGAGATCTAGCTGATGAGTAGTTCCTATATTTCCTACATGCACATTGTATTTCCTGCTATTGAGTTGTGTTGGTTCCTTTATTTTGCATGCATCATATATTCTGCTCAAACACTTATTTATATGACACACACATGCAAAATCACCACGCATGTTAAACAAGTAACTAAAACGCATCCAGAAACCCCCAGAGTATCAGATCTGAGAGGCCAAGACATCAGTTTCAGTAGAGTCTATCCAGATCCATTGGATCAAGGATATTTCATGGGTGCTAGGGTGTCTCAACAAAGGAGCCATGTCATCATAGGGCTCAACGTCCCCCAAAATAAGTGGAATGACCTCTCTCAAGTAGTGGGATGACCTCCATCAAGTAGTGGGATGGCCTTAATCAAGTGTGCTAGTAGCCCCTCAACATCCTCCAAAGGACCAAGGTATTAATCAAGTAGGTAGCCATGTGAAATCCATCATCCAGGGAGGGGCTCATGTAGTCCAATGTATCCATCAAAACTGGAGGCATGTACACAAGTCAAATACAACATATAAAGTGAGTCATGTCAATGCAAAACTAGATAGATCACATTAAGTATCCTCTTCAAACTTTACACTCGCTCATAAAGTTATACAATTTGCGAAGTTTAGGTATGGGAGGATTATTATTAACCCCTATTAGGTGTGCCAATACCCAGGAGGAGTATTTCCCAAGAAACCCATCAATGAGTATGTGTAACGACATATGGTATGGTTTGAGGTTTACTTCATGGGTGGTGGCATAGTCATGAAAGGTTATGTATGATAGTCATCCTCATGAGTGCCTTTGCATGAGGGAGCGCTTAGGCAATGAGTTACTCTTTCCTCGACACTGTGTCTTTCCAAACCCCTATTTGCCTTTTTCTTTATTCATTTAACCTTTTTTGGCTTTTGATTTTCATTTGCTAAGTCCTTTTGTTAGGTATGCATTCATTTCATAGGACTTGGGGTGATGGCCTCTTAGTGAGGGGGCAGAGCTCATGCTTCTCATTCTTTCTTGGTTTTTGACTTTGCTTTTCTTTCCTTTTTGCTTTGCTTTGCATTTTGAGTTATAGCATTTGCTCTTTCTATATTGTTTTTTTTATATCAAGCTTCATCAACCTTGGGCATTCTAGCTTATTCTTCTCATTGGATTATGAGGCATGGACCTTCATGGGTGACATATAACAACCAATCCAAAAGACAGGATAACGGAGAGGGGAGAGATGGAGTGTGTTACGTATGGATTGGGATATGGTCACGTTACCCCTATCAAGGGCCCCTAGTAGTACAACTTTGCCCAAGTGTGACAACACTTGACTAGGAGATGATGATGACCACCAAGGTGAAACAAGGCAAAAGGTATAAATTCAAAGTATCATGATCCATAATCGAATTCAACCCATGATCACTATTTTCATGCCCAAAACATTGAACATTATCACTCGATATGAAGTATCAGAACAAGGTGCCTCGTGCGTGTCATGCACCAGATCATCTGATGTGAGTGAGCTGAGCATAAAATGGAAGACATCTGTGGGCAACTGTCTGGAGAATCCGGGATGCCATCATCAGAACTTCTCTGTAATGTGGGTCGTGGAGAAAAACTCTCCTCTAGTTACCCCTAGATGTGAGGGGTAACAGGGCCCACTACGACAAGTGGCACTGCATTCCTGCATGATTTATGGCCCTGAAATCTGCCTGTGGACTTGGCTAAAGTCTGCAGCCGATGATCCGAAGGATGCCTAATTGTCAACAGTGCCCTTCTTCAAAGTTATTCCGTCATACCCAAGCTTATGATCCTGGTCAACTGATGTTTGCTAACAATTAACAAACAAATACATGCAATAAATATGTGCTGTATGCTCATCCCAAAAATATATATCATATGTTTTTTTGTTCAATATATGCTCATTTGTTGTCACTATGCTTTTCCTCTGGTGGTTAGGACTGGATACATAGTTTGTTTGGCAGTTCTCTAAGTACAACCCTGTCTCAAGTTGATTTGGTAAAGGAAGAGAACAAATCAACAATGTTTATGGATGGGAGCTATCATTCTCTACAATTATTTATCTTGTATGTTATTTGATGCTCTTAATATACAGGAGGCAGCATTGTGACTTATTTTTTGTTTATAGATCCAATCTTAATATACAGGAGGCAGCTTTGTGACTTATTTTTTATTTATAGATCCATGTTGTTACACTTGTTGAATGCATCACTAAAGCATCTATTCTCCATAAATGTTCCTCTAGCAAGAATCCTTAAAATAACAGAAAATTACGGCTTAATCTTTAACTTGGTTTCAAGTTTTTACTACTGGCCAGTGGCCAGTACACATTTTTTAAACTTTCAATGATGATAGTGATTCAAATCCAAAATAAATTCTGCTATGCATTTTCGCAAAGCTTAATGGGACTTACTTTTCTTTATAATATGAGTTAACTGCAGGTAGTTCTTGATTTGGATGAAACATTGGTGTGTGCCTATGAATCATCTGGTCTGCCTCACTTTCTCCATGCTCAGTCTACACAACTTGGAATCGAATCATTTGATCTGCAGTGCATTTCTATTGATAAGGTCAATATCTGGGATAGATGGATAGTGATTTTCTTTGCTCTTTTAAGCAATTAGACATGAGTTTGTTAGACATTTATTTTACATTCTATCTTGTGCTTGCTGATTGTAATCCAAATCTTTCAAAAACTAGGATGGTGAAGGAAAACAAAGAATAAATCATGTGACTGTTTATGAACGCCCTGGTCTGCAAGAATTCTTAACAAGGACCAGTGAGTTTGCAGAACTTGTCCTTTTCACAGCAGGTCTTGAAGGTTGGTATTTCTGTTTCTCTTTCTCTCTATATATTTAGTGGTGGAATGTTCTTTTGATTCAATTTTAGCTGACATCTATTCATCCATGTTTCTATTATATAATTTGGGTGCCTATTGAAACTTGGCTAATAGGTTATGCTAGACCTCTTGTTGACAAGATAGATCCACAAAAACGGATCAGTGCTCGACTTTATCGGCCCGCGACAGTTAACACGTATGTTCAACCATAAAATCTAAGGGTTTCTTCCTTAATGTTTTTTGTATCTTGAAATAAATCTGTTTATTTTTGGGATCAGAAATTGCTGCAGAATGACTGAAGTTGGCATCTTTGTTGTTTATGAAAGAGGTGCATTTGATACATCGGCTGGAGTAAGATTTGAATGCTCATTTTGAGAAAACAAAACCCACTACTGAGAAAAATTGCATACTCCTCAACAAACTCCTCAAATGCTTGCTGTTCAGACTTCCATACTGCTCACTGTTGGAATCATTTTTTTGTTGGTTGCTGTTAAATGTTATGTTGAGATGATAAGAGATTGTAGATCTACGGTCTTCTCTTTAACAAATCCTAATCCAACAAGAAGAAAATGCAGACATGTAACAGCACTTAACATCAATCACAAGAAGATCTTCACAATGCACATACCATGGCTTCATCAAGATAATTTAACCATAACCAAGAGAGAGCCACCACAAACAAAGCGAAATAGTATAGGTGCCTTTAGGTAAAAGAATGAATGAATTCACTTGCATGAGATCATAAGAATGAGAGCTTGAGTTGTGTATATATACACAACTCAATTGAGGTGCCCCTTCAAGAGGGGGTTATGGGCCTGTTATCCCCAACTCTTAGGGATAACCAAGGAGATGATGTCTCGAGGCCCTCAGGTTGCAGACATGGAGTACCGAGAGACAACTTGACCAATAATGTCCACTTGCACAGATAGAGACCCACCTCGCCACCACACTTCTAGGTTCATCATGACAGTATCCACCACATCAACTGGCTTCCGGTAGACATTGAGTCTTTCTCCATGAGGTACAAGCCAAGTATTATGGTGAGTGTCATTTCAATATTTGAGGCATTTGAGTTTGTTGCATTTTAAACTACTTTGGATTATGTAACGTCTACTTGGACATTATGCTCTTTGCCCTGTTTCACTTTGGTGGTTGACATTGCGCCCTAGTAAGTGGGTCACCCTTAGGGATAGGTTTGCTACTGGGAGGTCCTCTTGACGAGTCATCGTGCAATTCCTAACCATACTTGTCACTTTTCACACTTCATCCCCTCATCTCCTTACCTTTTGGGATTTTCGGGTGTATTGACCCAAGAAAGGATTGTCCCTTATTTCATGGGAAGAAGGGGCTGAAGGCCCAGAGGCTTGTAGCTGGAAAAATATAAAAGCCAAATATGATCCTTCTAGATACTCGCCCAGGGATCTCGAGGACAATGAAATGTCTCTCGTAAGAAAATAATGGACCCGTGAAAAATAATTAATGCAAAATGCCAACCAAGGTAGAGCATGTGTGGACACTGTTTTTCATGCTTAGGTAGAAGCCCCACACATGACTTCAACTTGGGGAAGCATGATGTGACCAAGGTAGAGTCAAGGTGGGCACTGTTTTTCACGCTTAGGTAGAAGCCCCACCTTGGCTCCAACTTCGAAACATCTTTAAAATACAAAAGGAAATAAATGGGCTTGGAAAAATGTTGCATTGAAAACGAAGGTGCAACACACCCTCTACAAAGACAATCATAAATGAGATACTACAGTCCCTTGTATATCATGAACCCCATGCCCAAGAGTCTTGCCCCCATCCATGTCACTTTGTCCACATGCCTTAGAGAGGGGTCCACTTGGGAAACACCCCTAAACTTGAGGTACGATTCACCCAATAGGTCGCTTTGTCAACCCTCCCATACCTAAACTTGGCAAATTGCATAGGGTCTTTGAGCACTGGTTTATTTTGATGAGGTGGTTTGGATGTACATGCTTAGATGGCTCTTTTATTGATTTGATTTACTTATCATGATGCATTTGACTTGAGATCCTTGGAGGGCGCATTCATTGTCTTTGCAGGACCTAGTTGGTGGACAAATTTGGAAGAACAAGCCTAGCTTGGGCTTCCTTGGGGCTTGAAGTCCACAGGTTGGATACCATGGCCTGCACATCGGACGACGATGCTAGCCTTTGGAGGCATGAGGAGATACCATGGAGGACATAACCCAACCTTTAGCTAGCCCAACGATTTGCTCTTGAGGCTAAAACGTCACTTTTGAGGAGGTTGACATCACCCTAGGGATAGGGCTTGTGGTGGTGGTGTTGTTGCTTGACACTTTGGCATCTTTGGATGGAGAGGGGCACCTTGTGGACCCTAGCGCTTGAGAGGGAGGCCTTTGGAGGCCCAACGTTTCATCCCCAAGCTCAACGATTTGCTAAAGATGCCAAAATGTTGCCCTTGAGGGGTGACGTCATGCTTCTTTATGGTTTCTTATGTGCATTTTAGGGTTAAATTTGAATTTTATCTTGTAAAGGGGCAGAGTAAGGGTTGTTGTCCCCTTACTTTGTGGTTTACCCTAAAATTAAGTGGACAAACACTTTTAGTAGGATTTGTATAAATAAAGATCATTTGATTTCATTTTTACATCATAGCTCTCGCATTGTGAGAAGACTAGTGGCTGAAATTTGCACCCTACTTGGGCATTTTGGTATCTCTTTCTTGTGCAAATGATTTTTGGTGATTATCTCTTGGTGAATGCTTGAGCTAAGGTGGTGTGCACCTCTTGGAGACTTCTCTTCTTGCATATGAATGGTAATTTGCTTGGTGAACTAGGGTTTGTTCTTGCATCTCTCTTGGACTTGGTAAGGAAAATCTGCATTTGTTAATTCTTCTTGCTTGTTTCATGGTTATTGTTGGTTGAAACCCTAGGTGGAGTATAAGTGCATACACCCTCCATTAAACTTCATCTCATTTGCTAGTTTACAAGTCATTTATTGCAAGGTTGCTAGGAGGAGTACAATGGTGTACATCCTCTTAGATATACCTTTGTTTGATTTGCATGCCCTAGGGAGTAAGCGGATTTACACCCCTAGGGATTTTGTTGATCTAACTTATATTTTTCAAGACTCCATTCACCCAAATTTTAAAGGCACTAATCTGAAGTTTGCATTGGAGAAATAAATTGTTGGCTTTGGTAAACGTAATTTAGTGAGATATCAATATTGTTCAAGTTGGAGTTTATTGTTGATGCTTTGAGGTTGCTAAAGGCTCTAGGGCGTCTTGGTCTACTTGGTTTTCTTGGAGCTATAGCTAAACAAAAACTATAGCCATTAGGGCTGCAGCAAATCACTCTCTTTTTGATTCATAACTTGCATTTCAAGCGTCAAAATTTGCTAGCAAGCTGCCATAACAATCTACTAGTCTTAGCGCACTTTTTGGGTGGTTTACTTGTACTTTTTGTGGGTTGAAATTTTCTTCTGTAGCAATAGTTTGCTACAGCCATAAGGCTGATAATATATCTTTGCAATACTTGTTTATAACAGCCTTGTTTTGTTGTTAAAGTCCTATGCTTTCATACTTGAGTTATACTAGTACTTGCTAGCTTATCTCTTGCATCATTTACTAGACTTTTAGCATCTTATTTAGCAGCTTTAAACTATCATTTACTTGCTGATATATATTTCTGTTGACTGCTGCAAATAGGGACAGCAAGATTAACTCGCTTGTCCATTGGATTTTTAAGCTTGTATCTTGTCTTTTCTTGTGTCTCGGGCAGGTACAACCATCTTCGACAGGTAATCAAACACTTGGCAACCATAAACCATCTTCGAAAGCTCGTTGTCAACCCACTCTTGTTAGGGTCCTAACCCGCACATAGGTAGAGCAATATATTCGGATGTAATAAAGGTCAATATTAATAAGGCCTTTCAATAAAATAGAATAAGGTGGATGTAAGAAGACCTAATA
>JZKD02S1673854.1:623909-634817 GCA_000966675.3 Picea glauca
AACCCTCGGTGAAAGGAACTCTCCTAGTGAACCGATCCCAAGGTAACTGACCTAGACATGACTCATGCAGACCTATTACATTATTAACCCACGCAGGGGTGCGGAAATTCCAATTTACAAAAAGAAGTGCTGGGGCCAAACATGCCCTGTAGAACCAAAGTCTTCAACAAATGAGCATCTGATGATGCATCTCTTCATGGCACATGGAGTTGACCACCTGTGTTGGAGAGGTGGTCAACAGATCCCATTTGAACTCCATACTCGAGTGTACTCATGCTATTGTATTGAGAGATTTTCTGAATAAGAGAATTCCTAGTTTGTGTGGATGTTTTCCCATCTTGAGGTTTTACCACGCAAGCCTTCTTGTTGTCTCTTGATTGCTATTTGATCTACTTCTATTATTTGATGCTTTCCATAGGAGTTAAGACAAGACTTGATCTCAATGTTGTGTTAATTTTATGGATATTTAATTGATCTTTCATGGTATTAGAGCTATAGATCTAATCCAAATTTGCATGTCTGATTCTTTAAACATGATGTCTTCATAGTTGTTCTTTATGTGGATGTTTTGATTTTCACAGGATGCAGGATTTCATCAATCCTTGAATTAAAGAATGATCTAATGTAATGCATCTAAATCTCAATGTGTTTGGACTTTTGATATTTCATTGGATTACAAATAAGCTCAATAGTTCTTCTATTATCACAAAATAAGACAAAATGACGATGTCGAGCAAGATTTAGCTCACAAGTAACATTTGCATCTAGGAATGACGCTTCTCGACATGAATTGGTATATTCGGCTTCAGTGGAGGAGAGTCCCACCCCTTGCTGCTTCTTGGAACACCAACAAACTGGTCCAAAACCAAGAGAGGACAAATACCCCGAGGTGGAGCATCGCTTGTTAAGATCACTTGTCTAGTCGACATCAGAAAAGTCAAGAAGACTGGTGTCAACACTTGCTGAGTAGAGAATGCCCATGCCAATGACTCTCATGAGGCTTCTACATGTAACGAGAACTCATACTCACTGCAAAGGAGATATCTGGCAGAGTATGTGTAAGATAAATCAAATTGTCGACCAAAAATCGATAAATAGATGCATCAAACAAGGGTGAAGGGCGCTGTGTTCGAAACCTCATCCTGGAAGTAATAGGAGTACCAATTGTTTGTAGTCTTCCATACCAAAGTGCTGCAAGAGATACATGGTGTACTATGGTTGAGAAACATAATTCCTTGTGAAGCCATCTAAAAGGAGTCCTTTAGCTGTTGCTTTAGATCGTTGATATGGATGTGGAATGACTAGTCAGAAGGAGAATATAACACAACAATAAGAGTTTGGCTATCTCGATGGTGAATGTAGATATCATGCTCAACCTTGCATCGAGTGAAGCCACAATTGATAAAGAAATTGTGGATATTTTCATACCAAGCGCAGTATCCCTGTTTAAGACCATATAGAGATTTCTTGAGCTTACAAACCAAGGGAATAGGACCATTTTGTAGAAACCCTGGTGGTTGCTGCATTTAAATCTCTTCTTGAAGATCTCCATGGAGGAAAGCACTTTTGACATCCCTCCGATGAACCTCCCAACTCAATGAAGTAAATATAGATAGAATCATCCTAATGAGTCCATATGAGCAACTAGAGAATTTTTTTTTGATTAGTTGATACCTTCTTTTTGGGAGACCTTTAACAACAAGATGTGCTTTATGTTTCTCGAGTCTTCCATTTGCAAAATACTTTGTTTAATACACCCATTTGCAACCAACTAGATTCTTTCCCTTGGGTAAGGGGACTAGATCCCAAATTTGATTTTTTATTAGAGAACCATATTCGATAGCCATAGCATCCTTCCATTATGGAGAGTTTTTTCCTAATTGAAAGTAGTAGGATCAACATCAACTTTGGAAACAAGAGACTATGAAATAGGAGGCCTCTGTTGGTATTTGAGTTCTCTTTTAGGGGGAGGTGTGGAATAACATCTTGTAGAGAAGATGTAACGCACTTATGCATTGGTCGTGACCTAGTCCATGGGTAAGCAGAAACATAGAGATCTGTAGTAACATTGTGATGAGGTAGCTAAAGAGATTAGAGGGAGCGACCTGAGTAAAAGAGACTAGAAGAGACTTTAGTGCTAGTAGTACCAATCAAGTCAATAATATGAGCCTCATCATGGATTGTTGACTGAGATACTATAGAGGAGGTGTTGGAAGAAGCACCCAAAAGAGGAGGATCTTCAAGTCTTGAAAGAGAAAGATCCATTGGGATAGATGGAGGTGAATCTTCTGCAATAAGATTGGGGTAGGATCCCATTGGACCATGGCAAAGAACCTCCTCAAAGACAACATCCCTCCTTTCAATCACTTTATTGGTGGAAGATTATACAAGTGATGTGCCTTAGAAGTCTCATTTTAGCCCACTAGAATGTAGTGTTGGCTTATCGGTTGTAACTTTTCGTACTTTTCTTTGGGAATATTGGCCCATGCCCAAGATCCAAAGGCTTTAAAATGCACAACAAAAGGTTTATAACCATACCATTCCTCAAAAGGAGTCATATGCCAAACATCTCGAGTAGGCATCCGATTGATGATATAAGCTACACAAAAGACTACTTCTCCCCAGAACTTAAGCTCCATTTGATGAGAATGCAACATACAACAAGCCATTTCCATAATGGTTTTACTTCTTTGATGTGCCACTTCATCTTATTGAGGCACCGACTTTTTCCAAATAATTCCATGAGATGTGGGAACTACATGAAAGGCATCATTGAAGTGCCTATCTCTATGATCGGTCTTGGTAGATTTGATCCTATGATTGCTGTGATTTTCCACCAAGGATTTAAATTCCTTGAACTTCTTGAGGGCTTCATCCTTGGATTGAATAGTATATATCCAAAGAAAGTGAGAGAAATCATAAATGAAGGCGATGAGATATTTATCCCCACCAAGGGAAAGAGTGGTCACATGCTTGTAGATATACTATGAACCAATTGAAGAGGGTGAGAAGCATGCCTTTCTAAACTTTTGGGAAAGGACTGATGATGATGTTCTCCTAGCGTACATCCTTCATAGACACCACTTGGTGGTTGAGTCAGTTGAAGGCCATCTACAATCCTTTCCCAAAGTTGGTAGGACCCAAGCATTGCTGCCATAGTTTGCTGGTGTAGTGGGCATTGGCAACCATTGCAGAGATTCTACTTTGTTTTGAAGGGGATAAGGATTTCCCAACTTATACTTATGATCAGATTCATCACAATAACCAGAAGCAATCACCTTAAATCATCATTTATATCCTTGATAACTCATCGATTTGGTCAAAATTCCACTTTTTTGTTGGTGTGAGTGATGTCATATATAGAAAGAAGGTTTGGTCTTGTTCTCGAATCATGAAGAGTCGTCCCTTTGAGTTTGGACCATTTTCCAATCCTTGGATCAAAGATTACAACATTGCCTTGAAAAATCTGCAGTAGGTTTCCATTGAAAATAAGGGGAAGATGGAATGCACTGCCCTAAAAGGGGGTACAAAACTGCAGAACCTTTTCTTAAATTGCCAAAAAACCAAACATATATGGTAAGGACGAGCTTGCTGGTGAAGACAAGGGTAGAAAACCCTAAAAAATTTGCTTTTGTCCAAAAAATAGGGTGCTGAAAACCCCAATTTCAAATCTGTAACAACCTTGAAACAATGCTGAAACCCTAATTTCTTATCTGAAAAACAGCCTTAAAGTAGCATTGGATGAGGAAGAAAGAGTCATGCCAGCTTTGATCCCACGTTGAGATCATAAGAGATAGTAGATCTATGATGATCTTTTTAACAAACCCTAATCCAACAAGAAGAAATTGCAGAAATGTTCACATGCCATGACTTCATCAAGATAACTTAACCATATCCAAGAGAGAGCCACCACAAGTAGAGTGAAATAGTATAGGTGCCCTTAGGCAAAAGAATGAATGATTTCACTTGAATGAGATGATGCAAAAGAGTCTGAGTTGTGTATATATACACAACTCAAGTGAGACGTCCCTTCAAGAAGGGAGGTATCCCTTCATGAGGGGGTTATGGGCCCACAAAACAAAGGCACACACCCCACCTATAAAACACAATAAAATGCAATAACTGAGTTTAACTGCCCAAAGGTCGGCTCGTTAAGGGCCTCAACTAGGAAACATGATACACTCCCTAGGAATTGTGTGTTCGTATCCTACATGTTGGGCACGTGACGCACTAGGACACATGTTGGACATGCGTATGACATGTGTCATGAAATAGGGCACATGTCAAACGTGTGTATGACACGTGCCCTAGCAGTGTCACGATGTGTTGGACACCGATGCTTCGTAGGAAGGATTTGTAGAGTTTTTCCTTGATGAGGTGGAGGGCTTCATAGATTTTTCCATTGGGAGATTTAGAGGCTATGATGTGCTTAGACAACAGGGGATTAAGAAGCCCTAAACTTGTTGGGGAACTCATGGGGTGGCGTGCACTATTCTACAACAATTAGCCATGAGGTTCCTCTCTTAGGTTTCTTCATCCTCTTTTTGTGAGAGGAATTGGAGCATACATGGGAACTTGCACACTTTGAAGAAGAGTAGGCTTGGGCAGTCCAGAGCAGAGACAGTGATGTATGTGCACTCCAACCTCCATCTTATATACGGGATGAGGGATGAGTGGTTGAAGGGAAAGACAAAAATGTGGGATGTATTTCTTTATGATATGGGTTTGGACAACAATGTTGAGCTGGCATTAACCAACTTGAATCTTAATGAACCAGTGCTAGAGCTGATCACTTTTGATGATGGTGATCCTCTTGAGGGGTCATCTTCCACATTGGTAGATGCAGATCTTGGATTGGATATAGAGGAGGAGGATGGAGGAGAGAACAAGGGAAATGGTGGTGATGTTGATGATTTTGACATGGAGGAGTACGGTTGAGAAGCTATGAGATTCTTCCATCTATGGTTCTAGTATCTACCGTAATTTGTATTTGCCATTGGCATTCCCACCTTTAGTATCTATGTAAATTTTGATTTTGATGACATCAATTGACTCGATGAGGAAACTGTAGTTTATGGTTTTAATTTCTAAACCAATATTTTATGTATATTGAATATTAATATAGACATACAGATCCAAATATTTTAGAACATTTACAATATAGACATTATTTTAGAAATAATGTTCTAAAATATTTGGATCTGTATGTCTATATTTCATTTTTGTATTAGTAATATATATATATATATATTTTGGGGGTCGACATGTCCTGTGTCAGATACTTGTATCCGTGTATCCCAGTGTCATGTGACTTGTGGCATCAACTACCCACATAGAGGGCTGGCATATGGCCACAAGTCAAGATTACAGACACATTTTCACCAGTTAACACACTGTTGAGATGGGTGTGGCCAAGAGAAGTGGTTTTGAAGAAAGGGGTAAGAAAACATTGTTTTTGTCTTCTCTTTGTACAAGGAGGGCCACACCAGGGTTTTTGACCCGGTTGACCCAATTTATTTTATTTTTGTCTCTTTCAATGGGTGATGTCACAGTCACCCAATGCATCTTTGGGACAAGGTGTTGTCCCAGACTCAGTGTGGGATAGGTGGCCCTTGGTCTTGAGCTGGGGATGGGGAATGTGTGCCTGGCCCAGGTTTGTGTCCACTGTAGTAGGGGATGTAAATCATGGTAATGCTGAAACATATTCATTCGACTCAAGTTTTCTCTCTAGTAAGCCATGGAAAGTTGGAAACATTGCACAAGCATCATACTCATCCTAGAATTTCCCCATAACATCAACTTGCTGCCAGAACACCAGAAAACACATATTTGAAATGCACTTCAAGGAATGGAAATACAACAAATTGAAGTTATTTAAGGTCTGCAGATTTCAGTTTTCTTGATTCCTATGGCAAGTCTCCCTTTATTAAGGTACACTTTTAAACATTATGTCATATTCTGTGAAGACGATTAGGTGGAGTCAATGTTAGACAGTAATTAGACAGTAATTAGAATTTGCACTGCAATCTTATTGGCACTTACGTATTCTTTAGTTTTGAATATTCATGGCTAGAATCCTTATTAGGTCAATGATGGGATGGATGTGTTATAGTCATAGACACAATTATGTAGTGTTTCACGGGGATGTGTCTGCACATGTTTGGGATGCATCCCTTCTGTCCCCTGCATTTTGAAGACCCCGGGGACTCCTTGTGGCTGCCCCTCGCTGTCACTGATACATGGGGGATGACATGTGAACATCCCCTGTGAAAGGGGACATCAGGATACCACTTGATCCTACGGGGGATGCCCAACCTACTCTGGATACTCAACGTACTTTGCTTTGTATCCTCTCCAAGTCTGGATACTCAACCTACTCTGCTCTGTAGCTGTTGTTTCCATCTATACTGGGATCATCTGAGTATCCCCATTCCTCCAACTGAGTCCATTCCCACCATGTGGGTCTGCTGAGGATAGCTTCCTGCTCTTTTAAGTATGAAGCAACAGTCTCATCACCTCTATCCTTGAAATTGTAGATAGGCTGTCCCGATAACTTGTACAGGCGATCCTCACTGATGCCTATCATCACTAGTGGTCTTGGTGTCTGACCTCTAACAGAGCGGATATGCACACAACAACCAAAGAAGCTGACACCGTAGCCTTGATTTTCCAAGCCTGAGATTGAGAGTATACTGACTCTCATACCTGGCACATAAAGTACCTTAAAATCCTTCTAGATTCTATCTGTAGTGATACCTGTGACAATCTCGTACATTGTGACTACAAGCAACGCAAGCAAGTGCGATTTTTTTTTTTTTTTTTCGCAAGAATTAAATA
This sequence comes from Picea glauca, assembly GCA_000966675.3. Taxonomy (NCBI): domain Eukaryota; kingdom Viridiplantae; phylum Streptophyta; class Pinopsida; order Pinales; family Pinaceae; genus Picea; species Picea glauca. The sequence goes on from JZKD02S1673854.1 coordinate 630,747, forward strand.
CCCATCAACCACTCAACACACTGACCTTTCATTTCGCGCAAGAAGAATTATCCCAACGATCAGTCCTTACCTAATTTTCATTGCGCGTGAGAAAAGTAAATCTAAACCTTATACCATACCTCATTCAAGGCGCGCGTTGAAATTAATCGCCTAAATATTCATGCCTCATCAAAATTCAGTGCGCGCAAAATCCAACTATTATTATATGGATGCAATTAACGTCTGTGGAATCTTCCCACATAGTTCTTTAATTGACATTATCAATATGAAACTCAATTAACATCTCAGGACACTCCCACACTGATTCACTCTAAGGACGTTCGCTAGAACGATCCACTCCACAGACGCCCAGGACTAGTCCATCAATTTAACCACTAGACCAACCTTGATTAAAAGTATTAAATTTTCAATATCTCAACAAAGCTCTAAAAGAAGTAAATGCTTTCTTATCTCACTTAGAACTCTATCTCTATAAGTAATTTGCTAAGTGTATAAATTGAACACTTCAATATCTCTACCAATTTACGTTAGAAGCAGTGGCTATCTTACTTTGCTTAGATCCAATGATTGATGTAAAGCTTGATGATACAGTTTCTATGAGGCTATGCTTTGCCTTCACAAAAATCAGTGTAGGAGAGGGAACTAGTAATTCCATATCCAACTGTCAACTCCGTCGCTTTTATATCGTTCTCACAACGGTTGTTTAGTGTGGTGCTCCACACACTAAGATGCGCCTTAAGGTGCACAACACTAGGAAATGACAGGGTTCGGTTTAAAATTATGTAATTTAAAATTTCCAAGAAGGAATCTCTCAATTCAAAGTTCTGGGTGAGTCTGGATGAAATTCTTGATAAAGCTGAAGGTTCATCAATAAAAATACCCAAAGGAATATGTAAAAATTTATTGCCTCGAGCATCCAGATGCGTCTTTGAATACGCTCCTATGCATGCATCGCAATTTAACTAATTAGTCCAAACTTGTGACCAAAAGACTTGACAATATACCAGTCCAAAATTTCAGTTTCTTTAAGATTTAAAGTTCTGGTAGACATTCACGCTCTTAACCTTGGAGCAAAAATAAACCAGGTCGTTCAATTGAAAAACGCGGTCAATTAAAAACTGTCTATGTGCTGAAGTAATTGATGTCTATCATAGATGAGGTCGTGGTCTATAACCCAAGATGCACAGGATCGTTGTCCGCATAAATATACATATCTGTTCCAATAATATACCTTCAATTAAATATTTGTGTAAATACTTAAAAATGTCCATACAGATCGCCGTCCCAATCGCTGTCCAAATCATGATGATATAAATAGCATTGGTAATAAAAGCAGCATTGATAGAATCGCTGGCAATAAAATAAATTCGCCGTCACTGCTGTAACATATCAGAAATTCGTTGTCCATGCTATTGCTATCCAACATGCAGAGTCGCTGTCCAAAATCGTGATGATATAAATAGTATTGGTAATAAAATCAGCATTGATAGAATCGCTGGCAATAAAATAAATTCGCTGTCACTTACTGTAACATATCATTAATTAGCTGTCCATGCCATCGCTATCCAAAATGCAGAGTCGCTGTCCAAAATCATGATGATATAAATAGCATGGTAATACAATCAGCATTGATAGAATAGCTGGAGATAATAATAAATTCGCTGTCAATTGCTATTGCTATCCAAAATGCAGAGGGTAGTGTTCCTTCCAAACGCGGATGTTTTATCCTTTCTAAACGCTGGGAAATCAGTAATATCAAGGGAAAAACGTTGTCAAACACAACATACAACGCAACACTTACACAGTCCCAATCGCAACATTGCACAGACGTAGCACATCTATGCATTCTCGGTCATTCCATTGTATAGAACATATCATAAACTCGCAGTCACAAGATCGGTATAGGATCGCTGTTGCGAATGATCAATACACAGTCACAAGATGGGTATAAAATCGTTGTTATGAAGATATCGCTGTCTATATTTACATATATAGAAATTGCTGTGTATATCCACCAAAATATACATCATTGTCCGAATTCACATATAATTAAAATAGCTGTTAATATAATTATGATAATTGTCAAACGCTGTCAACAAACATAGGTAAAACACAGTGAAGGTAAAACACAGTCAACAACATATGTAAAACGCAGTCAATATAACATTACCATAGCAGTCCCTACATCAAAACACTGTCAAGACCAATCCAAGTACTGGGATTCATTATTAAAATCGCAGAGGTTATACCAAGAAATCACAGAGATAAAGTGCCGAGATAATCACACAGAAATGCAGAGAGAAGCACATGCCAGATGTATGAAAAACCCAGGGCAAAATCTGCCTTGAAACCGATTCAATGCAAGGAAAATCGTTGGCTAGATGGGTCAGAACGCGAGGTAAGAAATTTAAGGGATAGGAAAGATAACAATGACAAAATTACTCAACACTAGAAGGCGCAATGGCCATCAATCAGCAAAGGACAACAACAGAGGTAGACGGTTGATAGGAACATCCTTCGCTCATCATCCACGCACAGAAAAGCAGGGCGTTGAGATCCATAGGTCTATTAACGCCGAAGCGACGACCGTAGATCAGGCTCTTGGCCGACTGCTCAGGTGTGGACTGATGAGCTAGGGACGAAGGCAAGAATAAGCCGCAAACATCACAATCAGTAAACCAGAGGACGGTCAAGACATGTCGGGAATCGAAGGTCATGGGAAAACAACATTGAGCTAAAGGCTAGGGGGAAAATTTCAGTCATCAACTAGAATGCTAGGACAATCATTTCCGTACCCAAATAAACATGCAGAACTAAAAGCTTAAATCATACTAACAATCTACCATGCAGCATTAAAGGAAGAGTACCGTTGCCCAAACGCCCGCTTTGAGTTGATGTCCCGCGCGCTTCATGCAACTCCCGCTTGCCGATCGATGAGACTTCACCGGTACCTCCCAGCCAACGCTAGGGGTACTCTTCTTCCCCCTTAGCCCCCCGAGCCGCAAAGGGGCCACACACACTAACCAGAGAATCAACTAGCTCCCAGCTCACCTCGCAAGGCCGAGCTACCACTCCTCACCGAGCTGGGTATCCCAACTCCTCACCGAGCTGGGTATCCCAACTCCCACAAGCTAAGTCAGTCAAGTATAAATTTCTGCAGTGTAACGTTACGCAACAAAAGGGATCCATCATCCTCCTCCTCCCACCTTTATATAGATTTTCTAAATCAAAAACTTTCCCAAAATCCCTTTTAATTTATTTTTAAATAATTTAATTCATAAAAATCCTCCCCGTACATGTGTTACCCATCCCCTTCATTGCACCATAAATTAAATTCCTTAATTAATTAATTACCCCTATTTCCCTCACCCACCTAAAATCATTCCTAGAATCCCTCCTAGGTGTCCCCATATTCCCTTACAAGTTTTAATGACTTTCCCCCTTACTAATTTACTAGTTGAGTTAATTTAGAAGGTTCTTAAATGCTAGATACCTTACTAAGTTAGACTTTTGTTTTTTTTTCCTTGTGTTTCCCCTTTCTTTTTATGTTTCCCTCTTTTTCCTAGTTTCCTAAATCTTTTAGATTTCCCTCTTTCCCTTTTCAATTAGAGTTGAAATTGGCAGGTGTAGAAATTAACTTTTTCCCTTTTTCCTTTTAAATTTTAAATTATCATAATATAATAAAGCAATTAATTCCCCTTTTAAATAATAATTTTAAATTAGCATAATATAATAAAACAATTATTTCCCTTTTTAAAATTTTATCCCAACAGATTTTTATGAGTCAATTTAATTGCTTACCCCCTTCTTGTCACAAGATTAATGAAGATTATCATTATTATTTATTTATTTATTTATTTATTTATTTTTTAAATAAATAGATAAATTTTTTATCACAAGTATAATTTGGACCTAGACTTTAATTTTCGTGATGGGCGACATTTTATTAGGGAAATTGTTTTAAAAATTTCTTATCACGTTATTCGTCCTAAGGCCATCTAGGTTCATTCATTTATCAATAACAACGCGACGTGCCCTTCAGGACGCACTAGGTGCTCCAAGGGTGCCACT
>JZKD02S1673854.1:651463-662472 GCA_000966675.3 Picea glauca
ACTCAAATACCTCCAAAGCTGGGGTATGTTACTGATGGTTAGGCCTTAGCTTGGTTACCCAAGTCTAGTGTCTAAAATGTTTATATTACCATGCTAGGTCATCATTTTGAGTCATTTGGAAATTGTGCTAAGTCCCCCTAAGGATTTTTTTAATGTTTTTAGTCAATTAAAAATTTCTCGCAAAATGAGATATTTTAATTGTAAATAAGTCATAAGTCAAAAAAGTGGTACTAGGAGGCATTATATGCCTTGGGGGTATTCATTTTTACACTCAGAATACCCATTTTACCTAAGTATCCGCTTTGTGAGTGAAATTAGTGATTTTTAATCACTTAAAATTAATTTTACTCACAAAAAGGGTCATAAAAGACAAATAAAAGGAAAAATCAGCAATCCTTAAATCAAGGAAACATGTCTGCAACATGTTTTCCTTGTCTCTATAGTCTACTCATGTGGTGGCAAGTTGTCTCAAGTGGAAAGCGACTTAATTGGAAGAGAGTTGTCATGAGTTGGACATCCAAGAAGGAAAGGCGCACTTTCTTATTTGGTCACGCTTTTTCTCTTTGGAAACATCTTCCTCATCCTTGAGTTGAGTCGCCCTTCTAGATGGGAAACATTTCCTTTCATGTTTGGGGAAGGAAACATCTCTCCCATGCTTTAGAAACATCATGCTTTCATGCTTAAGATGACTCGCTCTTGTGATGGGAAAACATCACGCTTTTCCTTGGAGATAACTCGCCCTCCTTCTTGGGAAACATCACTCTCTCATGCTATATGAGAAACTCGACCTCTCCATTGTAGACTAGTTGGAGCTTGGGGAAAGAACTTGGCTATTGTAATGCTGTTGTAATACTCTTTCAAGATTGAATAAAAGACTTTGGAGGTTAAATGGTGTATGGTGCTACATGTGTGGATGCTTGACTGTTCTATTATGCTTTGAGGTAACTTGTATTGGTTTATATTTTGCATATCTACTCTTTCTAAGGCCTTTGAAGGTGTGTTGTCACACAGTAGGGTAAGATCTAACTAGCCGGTTTTCTCTTAGATTTTACTATCTTCTTACATATTAAGATTTTAAACTTGCATACTTTTCATATGAACTAATATGCTTGTTTGAGTTTTCTTGTGTAGGAGGTACCTTCTAATAGAGTGTTTGCAAAGTAGAACAAGCCTTTTTTACAGATTGCCAAAACTTGGAGAGGTGGTTGATTCGATCACATCCATCACTTGTTCCAAGGCATAGATGAACAGTAGTCCCTCTATCATTCACCAAAAGACTCCATAGCCCAAGGATTTGATTCTTGAAGAAAGTCTTTCTCTCTCTCTCAACCTTTCAAAATCTCTTTTTCTCTTGGTTACTTTTGGTTGCATGCAAGTCTTTAGATCTAACTTTCTTTTTGAAATCTTTAAAATCTAAGTTTGCATGCATAAGAAAAGTTAGATCTACTTTACCTTTAGAAGCTTTATCATCTCATTAAGATCTAGCTTGTAATCTAGCTTTAGCTTACCTTTTAAAGGCAAATCTTTTTTTTTAAAGAAACTGATGGATAATATTATTAATATAAAAAAGGGGATGACCGAGGCACGCCAGCATTACAAAATGGTTACAAAAATATCTAGGCTAGTAGCCAGTTCAGAATTTGAGGCTCCAAGGTTGGCATAAGCCAACTTATAACTTTCCCGTTCTTATAGGTCCATACTAGATAACAACTATTAATCGTAACTATTCGGTAGAAAGTACTCAATACATATTCTTCTAAAACACATTAAGGAGGAAGAGGACTTGGTGCACTTGGATTTGCACTTTTGTTGCCTTCTGCCGGTCAATTCAGATCAAGTTGAGGCCGGTTTGGTGCTGAAGGTGTCCCTACCAGAATCCAGTTCCAATTCAAGTGTGGATTTATCCCACCTGTGGACGAGATAGAAGGTATGAGCAACGTCACCGTGTTCTCAGACCATAAAGGATCATAATGTTCGCGGGGGGCGAGACTTATCCTTCTCACGTGAGTTCCAATACCCGCCAGGTGGGCTGCATGCGTGGGGATTATCTTAGAACGAGTCATTTACTATCATTGTGAGGTGGTGGGGCCCAAAAACACTCTAATCTCCCCTTTTGGAAGTCTCGTCGCGTGATTAGCTTGAGAGTCGACCATCACGTTGTTTGTTCTCTTGACATGGAAGACGGAGAAGGAAGGAACTTCTTGAAGGGCGATTCTAACCTTTTTAAGAATAACTTGGAGTTGGATGTTTTTGGGAGAGGTTCCGAAAATCATACAATGGATCATGATCAGTGAGTCCCCCACAATAATAAGCTTTGAGATGCCTCGCTCTGCTACCAATTGGACTCCTTTCAACAAGGCATATTCTTCCGCTTGATTATTTGTGGCATAACCAATGCTCCATGCATAACTTGCTTCTATAATTCCTTTGGGTCCTAACAGGACCCTCCCCGGGTTTCCCTTGGAAGCGCCATCGAAGAAGAGAATATGGGATTGCTGAGATAATAACCATTCCCAAAACTTTTTAGGAGGGAAATGAAGCTGCCATAGTGATTTGCTCGAGGCTGGCTAGGAAATGGAGTAGTAAATCTCCAAGAAATTTAGCCAGTTTTGTTCCCGCCTATTAAGCCAAGGAGGGATTGAAGTTTTTAGCTTCCTTGAGTTTAGGAACTCATAGATTTAGGCTTTGATGGTTCTTGTAGTGCGAATCTGGTCGGGGACTTCTTCCAAAAAGATGCTTCTGATTCGAGCCAACCAGACCTGCCAACACACATATTTCGGAAGAGAGGACCATATTCTTTTGAAGACCGACTTGTTGAAGGACCCTTTGTAAGTAGAAACCCATTTTCCAAGAAGAACTCTCATTTCGCCTGACTAGTTGACTCTATGTGTGAGACTTTGCAAAATCCCCTGCCGGACTTTCTTTGTGAATTTGCATTCTAAAAAAAGGTGGTCTATGGTCTCCGCTTGTTGCTTGCACAGGGCGCATTGGGAGGGTCCCAAAATCCCTCTTTTGGATAGATTTTCGCTGGTGAGGCTTTTTCCTTGAATCAATGTCCAACAAAAGATATCGATCTTTGGGGGGTTGTCCGGGTGCCAAATATTGCTCCACCACTGGGATTTGTTTGGATTGCGATCTTGCATCAGAATAAATTCGTATCCCTTTGCCACCGAATATCCTTGGTCCCCCCATCCCCTCGCATCTGAATCTTGAAGATGGATAGGGGACAAGCCTTCAAACACAATTCTAAGGGAGTGAACTTGTCTTCGAAGATCCAATGGGGGTTCACCAAGGTTCCAGTTTCTCCAGGATCCTGAGGGACTCTATTCCGAGATGTCGAACAGGGTAAATTTCTGGTTTGCTGAGAGCCAGTCTCTAAGTTGGGACCAAGTGCCATTCGACGAGAGAACCGGGCTGTTCATGATTTTTTCCTCCCAAATCCGGATTTGTTCCCCGTTTCCGGGAACCCAATTAAGATGGTGCTGAATGAGGGGCAAAGAAGCAGACAACAACTTCCAGATTGGAGATTCCATGGGATGCTCCAGGTGCTTTTCAATGTCCCTCATGCGATACTGATGAAAATATTTATTCACAAGGGCCCTTTTCCACCAAGAATATCTGCATGTTATCATTCTCCATAAAATTTTAGCTCCCAACGCTAGATTAACTAGCGACGGGTCTCTTGCCCCCAGTCCTCCATAAGCCTTGGGGTCCCTGACCACTTGCCAGTTTACCAGGTGGAAGTGCTTTCGGTTGGTTTTCCCTCTTCCCCATAGAAACTTTCGAATTAGTTGTGCTAGCTTAGTCTTGATTGAGGAAGGGGCCAAAAAAGAAGAAAACGGGAAGATGGGATAAGCTGAGAGAACTGCTTTGACCGGTACCAGATGGCCTGCCGGATTTAACCACTGAGCTCCCCATTGTTCAAATTTTTCCTTGATTTTTGAGATGATGATGACCCAATCGTTTGTTGGCACTGTGGAGTTGCATATCGGGATGCCCAGATACTTGAAAGATCTCCAATTGATAGCCATTGGGAATTGAAAGATGCTTGCAATAGTGGCTAGAGTGTGAGCGTTAGTATTCCAAGCATAAATATAATATTTAGCTGAATTTACCGCTCCCCCAGATACTTCAAGAAATTGGTCCAGTATTTTTTTGAATCTTCTGGCCATAATGGTGGAGGCTCCTTCGATCAGAAGGGTATAATCAACAAACTGTGAGTGATTGATTCGGCGAACCCCTGTTGCTATTCTTATTCCTAGAATGTTTTTCTGTTGCCTTTCCTGATCAAGTCTGTGCCCCAGAACCTCTGCCAAGAGGATGAAGAGAAGGGGGGAGAGCGGGAAACCTTGCCTAAGGCCCCTGGAAGCCTTGAAGGAGCATGGGCGTCCATTAACCAAAGGTGCAATCCAAGGACTTCTTATACAGGACTGGATCCATCTGATGAAGGAGGGGTGAAACCCGAATTTGACCAGGACTTGAATGAGGAAACTGTGTCTAACCCGATCAAAAGTGTTTTCCATGTCAAGCTTGATCACCATGCCCCGTTCACCTCTATTTTTACTTGAATGCACAACTTCTTGAACCAAAATGATCTTATCCGATATTTGTCGTTTAGAAACAAACCCTCCTTGGCTAGGAGAGATGAGCTTAGGGAGAAGGGTTTGAAGTCTATTTGCAATGATTTTGGATATTATCTTATAAGATACATTGCAAAGGGATAAAGGCAAATCTTAAAGCTAAAGGTAGTTTTCATTTCTTAAGTGTTCTAAAGCTATATCTAGGCATCTCTTTAATACTGTTTGCTGTTTTATAGCAGCAAGTAATATCATTGAGAAAGGGCCTTTATTTTCTTGCTTTGTTAGATTCTAATCGTCAGTTTAGTATATTTTTTACTTAGAATTTTTTTGCAAACTTTGTACATCAACTAACATCTTTTTTGCAGGGTCTTCCAACAGTGTTCCAAGCATCTTTTGCCTCAACTAACTTGCTGTTTTGAGCAGGTTTATGAACAGATAAGGAGAAACTCTGCGTGATTTTTTTGAAGATTTGGAGCATCTGAGACATCCAGAAATACCCCTTCTTCAATAAACTCATCTGGAAACCTTGTAAAGACTTGTGATCCCCCTAATGAATGATCACAAGTTGTACCCAAAGAAAAAAGTGTAACCGAAGTAATAAAATCATTGGGCTATACATAGCCCAATTTTCATCCCCCTGGGGGATTGGTGTCTTGTGGCGTAATTGTTCATTTTTGCTTCAAGTTTCTCATACTTTCAAATTTTTATCTAAGAAGCTAAAACAAGCTTTAAAAATTAACCCACAAAACCCCATAACATTAGTTAGTTTCAATTTCATAGATTAGTTTAGACTAAATTTTATTTTATTTTTAGATTAGATTTCAATTGCAGCATTTATTTTGTCATTTCAAATTTGGAAAATAAACATTTCCCCTCAGCTCCCCGGTGTATGCTCTGAACCCTTCCGAGCCTAGCTCAACCTGGGGAACTCATCAGAACCGGGGCTGGTCAGTGTGGAGTAGTTTAATTTGAGAAATCTTTAAGTTGTTATTGCTTTGATTGAAAACCGCATAGAGATTGTGTGTGAAGTCAGACGAGAACTTTGAGATCTAGGTTCTCCCCGTGTTGGACATCCGACATCTCTATTGAACTTGTTGGTGAAGTCATTTGGGCTTCGACAAGTTCTCAGCAAATTCCAATTTGAGGGATAGCTTCTGAGAGGCCACACCTAGATTAGATTTGCTTTCTTGTATCACTCTGTACACACATTGCACACTCAAGAGTTGGCTTGCAAATACGAGAGCCACTTCATAATAAATCTAACAACTTAAGCAACTCATTAATAAATTAAAATTTACCAAGAGCATTTCTCAACACATTTCAGCAGCATTTGGTTATCTCGCAACAATCTATTTGGCACCGGTCTACAATCTCCATATATTGCTTATCATTTCCTTTTAGCACTTGTATCTATTTTCAAGTTATATCTTTTATGCAAATACTTTACATGCTTTGAATATTTTCATTATAAGCAATTTCATTTGTTGTCATATATGCTGCTAGTGTAGATCTTGTATCTTGCTCTTGTTTCATAATAAACTCCTAAAATAATAATTGTGCTTAGATTTAGTTTGAGCCTTAGATTCTTTTATTAGAAATTACCCCCTTGGCTTCGCTAGGAGTTGGCCTAGACGGAGGAGTTGAGGATCAGGTGACAGTGCCTTGACTCGAGACTTGTCTCCAAGGACACATCCAATGGATTAAAGTTTTTTCCACATTACTTGAGGTGTGTATAAAGGCGTCAACACCCTGCATAGATTTCACTCATAAATCAATCTTGATGGACAAGACTCTCACAAAAAGGATTTACTCTCATCTACCCTATATTAATCCTCTAATCCTATGGAGGATTATGCTTCAGAAAATTCCCATGATAAAAAACTCCCCTTCTCTCTAGAGTGTTTAAAGCCCGCTTTGCTCTGATAACATGTTAAAGATTTAAAAAAATATGATCACAATCCGGAGAGAGAGTGCAAATGTATACAATAATAAACTTTGAGATGTTATTCTTCATTACACATGATAAACATTTATATACAGATATAAGATAAGAAATGTTTAATTTCCTATGAAGTATTAAAACAACTTTATTTACAAATCAAATATAATAACACAGGGAAAATAGTTTTCTTCTCAACCATGCATTCATGCTGTTTTTTTATTCTGTATATATCTAGGTATGTTTATTTTTACACAATAGTTTTGATTACTTTTAAATTAACATAGCAGCTTTTTCTTTGAATGCCAGAAAACAGCAACGATTCTATATTTAATCATCCCCTCAATACTGACAATTCATCTTAAAACATATTGAAGAAAATTAAACTCAATGAATGTATAAAATTTGTGGATTTAAGATAAAAAGTTTGGTTTATGGAGTCAAAAAAGCAGACGGAAGAAAACAAAACGTTTGAATTATGGAATAAGCAGACGGAAGAAAACTTAATTTTTTTCGATGGTGAAATTTATAGATTAAAAATATTTTTGTTTTTTGATTTATGGCTTTCAAGATTTTGTGGTTTGGGATGATCGATGGTGAAATGCTCTTTAATCCGTCTGCTAGTCTGAATATGTATCTACAATACCTGGATTTACTATTAGATATTTTCTAAAATAACTATGAATTCAACAATTTCATAAATACATTAAAATATTGTTAATAGTTTACGGATGAAGAAAAACATCATTCAATATATATTTATACGCTGACGGTTGTCATGATACGCTGACGTTTACCACATGTCATAATACCTAACATTTTATATGGATGATGGTTTTAGGGTTTGAATATTACTAATAATTTACACTTTGAGGATAAATATCATTCAATGGGCATTGATAGGTTGGCTGCTGTCTCAAGCTTACCATATGTCAAAATATTAACATTTTATGTGGAGCACCCGTCAACTTGCCATTAACCCTCGTCATTCGTCGAAGCTACATTATGCAATATTTATAATCTTCCATCATTTACAATTTTCTAAACATATATTTGAGATTCACTTTATGATTTAAGTCAAATGGAGAAGAGTCCATCATTTACAATCTTATAAAAAAATAATTTTGAGATTCACTTTATGATTTAAGTTTAAATTGAGAAGAGTCGCCAGATTTTCTATTACTAATATATAGGGCTCTTAATTTCTCCATGGCTGGTTGGCTTTCTTTTTCCTATATTATTGCACGAGCATCGATTTTTACATGAATTTAACTTAGGTGACACATTTGCCTTATTTGGTCTTTAAGCATGATTTTCTGTCAAGATTGCCTTTACCACAGATGCAGATTGACTTGCTTTGAGCACTGAGCATTGCGACTGCAAGTTATAGCCAAATATCGAGTCTTTATTGGAAATTCTTTATTGATTGATACAGAAAATACCGAGAGCATGTCAAGGATTTGTCACGTCTTGCTCGTGATCTTCGCCGGACAGTCATTATAGACAATAATCCTTTCAGCTTTTTGCTGCAACCTTTAAACGGTATACCTTGCGTTTCTTTTACTGGAGCACACTCAGATGACAATCAGGTATGATTTAGTGGACCATGGCTGGATATGTCCATGCCACCTGACATTTTATTGAGAATCACATTTTTCATGACTTAATGAAACTGTTTATACAAGATAATATTATGTTGCTTAAAGCAAGTGTTCATCCTCGTCTTACGATAGTGGCATTGCTATGTTTTGGGTCAGCTTTTACAGGTACTCTTACCTCTGTTGAAGCATCTTGCCACTCAGGAGGACGTACGCCCTGTGTTGTATGAAAGATTTCACATGCCTGCATGGTTTCAAAAGCGTGGCATTCCAGCATCTGAGTGGCCCTTGTGACTTGGGCTTGATTTTGGATTCTCTTTGCCTTTTTGGGTCGGAGTAGAGGTGTACTTATCCAGTGATGCAGGCGTATTATGTATGTAAAGTCTGAAAATGGATTCTGGGTATCTGGGTATTGTTTCTTTCACCTTCGGGAAATTTACAAGTATGGAAATTGTTTATGGGCATTGATTCTTTCACCCGCTGGAATCTACTTGGCTACATGCGGCCAAGAGGATAAGATGGTGTTTTATCTAAACACGCATCTTGGAATCTGTATGAGATCTCTATTTGGTAGGTTGGACCTGCTCTTGCTTCTCCCGTTCTATTACAACAAAGTTGTCATGTTTTCAAGGTCACTGATAATAAAATAAGGCCTAATTGCCAGGCCGTGGTTACACCCATGATCTGTGATTCTGTTCTATCTCGCCACAAAAGTATACAGCGATCTTATCTGGAACTTGTTATGTACAGAAACAAAGAGATGCGTTTGACAGAGTTTGAATTTCAAGGCCTTGAGGACTGTGAATGTATTAGTATCTTTTGAGATCTTTGCCCTTCAATTACTTTGTTGAATCTAAATACTTAAACCTTCATTGACATGAGAACATCATTGTACTCCTAATGGGGCATGATGTGCTTATTTGGACCAAAATATCTCGCATCTGAAAACTCAGGTTCCCAGTATAAATGGGATTCGTGTTGAACAGTATCATAATGAAAAGCTATATGAAGAAATGATTAGCACAAGTAGTGTATTTTGCAGTTCAATTTATACTTCTAAAGCTAAATAAAGGTTGACATGTACAAGTGATGTTTAAATCTAATATCACAGATGGTTTCTCAAAAGGCTTCATCCATTTGAAATTTCTCAAGTGAACCTCAATGTTAGTATTCTTCCTCGGTGTTCTATAAGAGTTATGTAAGTGACTCTGGGTTTCCAGGCTAGTGCACCTTTTGGAATTTGACGGCTTACAACCCGCGTTTTTCTTCTTTCAACGAAAGGCACATTTTCGTCTCTTGGTCATCTATCTGAGCATATAAATTGTTCCATGTGTAGGTGTGGATCATCTAATTTTCAGATTGTTTGTGCTGTTGCAGGATTGTTGATTTAGGGTTTTTACCACATCTTTCAGCTTGCAATGTTGAAATCAAGACAATCTGGGTCCTTAAAGCAGATTCGGCTACAAGCTTAAGTGGGTGAATGTTATTACTTTCATTTCTATAATCCTAAATGAAGTGGGTCAGAGCTCAATGCTACTTACCGTTTTTATCCGAACGTCCAGTCTATTGCAACTTCTGATCAGAGCAGTTCTCAAACATAGTTTTGCTTATTACAAGGTCTCCCATCTTTGGCCATTACATTCCAACCTTTTGCGTTTGCGACCGTCATAAGCTTGGCAAATAAATTTAGTCTGTCAAAGGAGATGACAGAAATGTAGAGACCGAATTAGAGAATACATGCTTAGTTAGTTTTGGGTCATAAATGGGATTTTTTTTTTTCAATTATGCTCCAAATTTATATTAAAAATTGGTATGGTGTAAATAATTAAAAAAACCCACAGAGAACGCCATAGAGAACCCACATAATCTCTAGAGCAACCTCATACCGGATGATCAAAGTCCAAGATTAAATAAGCAACAAAATTGACAGTGCAACAGATTCCACATACTCATAAAGGGTTATAACTTGTACCATTAATAATAGTTAACAAAAATCAATAACCGGATGATCAAAGTCCAAGATTAAATAAGCAACAAAATTGACAGTGCGACAGATTCCACATACTCATGTTTTAATTATAACGTATACCATTAATAATAGTTAACAAAAATCAATAATTACTTATATGATTAGACATCCAATTCAGGGAAGTTGGTTGATCAAATTTGAAGTACTACTTTTAATTTTAATTTTAAGTTGAAGAATATATATTCATTAAACTTTTTATTATACATTTAATTCAGGGAAGTAGGAGAAGTTGGTTGATCAAATTTGAAGGACTACTCTCTTAATTTTAAGTTGAAGAATATATATACGTTAAACTTTTCATAATAAAAAGTTGAAAAAGTAAAAGTTGAATAAGTAGTTACATAATACATTTCAATTACTAAAAGTAAATTAGGTACACATTTAAAAAAATATATATTCTAAATAAAATATTTCCCTTCCAATTATTTAAAATGTTAAAATTTAATTAATAACAAATAAATGAGTTGAGATTTCAATAGATATTAATAATAAACATTCTTTGTAATTTCAAATATAACCTTTTGATAGGTTATATATACATTATTAATAATAAAAGTTCATAAACATTATGCTTTTTTTTTTTTTTTTTTTTAGGAATTTTAAAATGTTAAAAAAGACAATATAAAACTTTTGTGATACCCATATAATAGAGGATGTAATATATGCATCCATATGATGCATAAGCAATGCATCTTATATTTATATTTTGAGCATACCCCAATCCCACTTAACTATTGGAGTCGTGTTTATTTTAGATTTCATTAGAAAAGAAGAAATTGTAGTAGATTTTGATACCTTTGTTGAAGGGTGATAATTCTATCGAAATACTATAAAAACAATGAAGAAACCCTACTTTCTTTATA
>JZKD02S1673854.1:663263-693179 GCA_000966675.3 Picea glauca
ACTTTATCTCTCAAAGCATGTAAAATTGCATGAAAAAGTGGGTAGTTAGAGCATAATCCTTAATGCATAAGTTTGATGAGAATAAAAATTATGTTCCTTCTCCCTATTTTTCTTAAGAATCCCACCCGACTTCAAAAAAGTTGTTCCAAACATTAATGCTACAAAGGATACATCTTCTTGATCTTGGTCTTGGGATGAGGTAGGGTTGAAGAGAGGAATGAGGAATTTTCAAAATATTTTCAGAGCACCATCACACTGATGTCAATGTTTATATAAACAAGAAGAAGAAAGTGAAGGAATGTGATAGATAAAGATGCTTAGAATCGAGAAAAAGGGAATGACCATTTTGGAGAACACATGAGTGAGGATTTGATGATGCTATAAATTGAATGAACAAAATCACAATTCTCATTGTTGTAGTCCCAATTTTAGATTTTATGATGTTGACAAGGTTCATTTTGTGTAAGTCATATCTAAACTTAATTAGGAACATACAAGTTGAAAAATTTCCCCAAGCTTAATAGAGTTTTTGATTCCAAATGTAATCATTAAATAGTTTTATGTGAAACAAAGAAAAATATGCATTATATTTATGATGAGCTTGACCAAACTTGTAGAAGATCTATAGATTAGTGAGAGATTTACATTCAATTCTTAATTATGTGTTTTGTTCTCGTTATTTATTGTATTAGTGGGAATGCTATGAATTACATACTAAGTGATCTAGAGGCCTGCCAATGTGTTGAAATAACCAAAGCTATATCCATGTGATGAATTTTAATAGATAAACACAACATTTTGAATGCACTGATAAATTAACTATGAATCAACATATACTATTAGAGAGATGGAATATGTGAACATGAAAAATGAGAGATGACTTGATTTCCCTGGGTTTTCTCAATGTCTATTATTTTCTCTTCAAATTTGACATTGAGAAACTCATTTGTAATTAATCTTACAATTCACATCCTTAACCTATGACGAACTATTTTGTTTTTTTTATAGAGCCAAGAATAGAGGCAAAGATAACAAAGGAAATGACATTATGATGAGTGTTAGAGGCGAAGATAACAAAGAAAATGGCATTACGATGAGTGCGGGTTTAAAAAACATGAAGTATGTAAACTAAATGCGATGCCATTTCCCATATTGAAAAGAATCAATAATGCTCATAACACATGAATTCAAGTGGGGATTCATAGAAACAAGGTGTTTAAGCTTCTTTGGGAGTCATTCATAAAGTGACACATAAAATGGTGCATACGCCATTATGGTGGTAGAAAATTTATCTGTGTTAGCTATGTGATGGATTTAATGTTGTGCAAGGGTACATCATGGAAGGGTGCACATATCATGGAATAGATAAAAGCAAAGTAGAATAGAGATGCTTTTTGTCTTTAGATGCCAAAGGAAAGTATTGTGTGATGAATCAATGCTCATTGACCATCCAAGCATTGGAAGAGAGGAAATCGATGGATCATTTAAAATCTAGCCCTTCTTTTGACATTTTGTCATATTTGTTGTCCTTCATAAATGACGAGTGATTTAAAAAATTTACATTTTTTTGAAGGGTGTTTTTTGAATTACCCTTCTAGGACGGGTTTGAATCCCTCAGAAGGGATCAATTTTGATCATTGATTGGTTTTCATTATTTTGGGCACGAGTCCCATCCATATTGCAACAACTCATTAGTTGGCATATTTATGATCGAATCCACCTTAAGTTTTGACAATTGGTTCCAATCTCTGACATTACAAATGGAAAAATCGGGAGCTTGTCGAGGGCGCCTATCATTATGTCTATAAATTGGTCAATTGTGCCATCTTTGTTGCTTCCTTGATTCTTATGTTTCTGAGGAAAATCTTATCATTGTAGTTGATGGCAAAGGCAAAGAATATGCACCATGCTATCTATGGACATTGTTCATCATCCCAATAGTCAGAATGTGGTGGGATATATACTTTCATCTTGATATTGATGGTGTATATCCCACCACATAATCCATATATTGGGATATGTGCAAAGATAGTATGGTGCATATTCTTCACCATCATTGATGGCCCAAAAGATGTTTCTCGACTTTTGAGGGCCTCTGTTAATGGAACATGGAGATCTTTCCAACGGGATATTAATTGTCTTATGTCATCTAACACCTTGGCCACTCTCTAAAATTTGATTTGCAAGTACAAATTGGTCAAGACTATGATCTTTTCATTAAAAAAAACTTAATCTATGAACTGCTTGATATTGAATTTGTATACATTTCTACTTTCTTTATGATTTTTATTGCAAATTAAAAAATTTCATTGTACAAAGAGATTTTCTTGATCTAGTTTCTATGAAATTCAACATTAGGGTTGATCTAAACTATTAATTTCATCTCACTTCAACCCAACACACTAGGTAGTCCAAGAGAAAATATGCCAAACATATGCCAACAAATTTAATCCCTTAGGGCACACTTTTCCAAGCATAAGCTAGATTTGAAATTACTTTAATCACTACATATTTACAACAATGAATATGTTCTATTATCTTCAAGATGTATGTTAAATTACTTAGCACTTTCAACCCTTAATTGTGTCAAATTAGTGTGAACAACAAATGTTGGAAATTACTTGATTAAGAAGGCAATGCATGCTAAAAATAAAATCTACAATTACACAAGTTTTGGACACGTGGAAACTTCGCACACACAAACATATATATGCAAATGAAGTACATGTACATATCACAACTTTATCACAACATTGGAACAATTCTTCAATCTCTTCAAAATCATAGTTAGGGAAACCATGAAGCCCTAGCCACCACCAAAGATACATAACAAGCTAGCATCGACACTAGCAAGTCCTTATTGGCTTCAACAACAAGTTTGTATCACACAAGCTCTCCACACAAGAAATTTTGTCTTCCTTAGTGTTTTCAAACCCTAGCCATGTTGTATCACACAAGTACATGGAAATACAACTATAGTGTTAGCGTCCAATTCTACATGTCCATCATAGGATTTGAATCTCCAAACCTTTAGGTTTTCAACTCTTGCATCATCACAAGAACCAAGACTTCCATGGAACATAAAAAAATACAATAGTAGAATCTTTTTCCAAGCAAGGCATTACACCGAGTTCAAGACTTATCAAGCTTATCTATCCATGTTGTTTCCCTAAACCTTACAATCCCACAAAAACAAGGCTCCAAAATCATGGAAAGCGTTAGCGACACTCTCCATGTCTTCTACTAGGGCATAAGCCCTAGTGCTACAACAAGAACCATAAGAACCATCATTATCTCCAATGTCATGTTCTTATATAAGGTTTACATGCATAGCATAGACCTTAACATCACTGGAGCAAACCCTAACATCACACAAGATCAATCTCTATATGAACATCCAAGACATCTCTCTCTCTCTCTCTCTCTCTCTCTCTCTTGTCTTCTCCTAAGGTTTCTTCATGAATCCTAACATCATTCTCTGAGGATTTCCTTATGAACCGTAGGTTTTTCTCTGTATAATACTCCTCCAAGACAATATAAAGGATAGAGTACAATGTTGATAATGAATACAAGAGCTCTCTCCTCCCTTATATATACAATCACCGAGGGAGGCTAATATAAAATAAGGGCATAATACAAGTAACCAACAAGGAAACCCCACATGGACTGCTCTACAATATAAGGATGTACATGTGTTAAACTAGGCTATATCTAACTCCCAAAGTGAACACTCTCCAAACATGATCATTCTTGGGCTCAACGCCCCTCCTCCAATATGCTGCACTCTCCAACAAGTTGTTCATCTAATGCTCCCTCTTCCACAGTGGTTTTCTATTAAGTGTCCTCATGGAAGGTACTCCTCCTCTAACTATGTGTCACATGCCTTCTCATGTGCCTAATGTTGTCAATTAAAATCGCAACGATGAATTCTGCCCGCAAAATATTGCTAAAGCCATATTATTTATCTATGTTAATAATATAATACTAGTAGGTGGGACCCCCTTGTAGACTAGAGGCGCAAAGATAGACATATCAAACATTTTTCTGTTGCTATTTTGATGTTGCTTACACAATCCTACATGGTTGACAATGCAGTTTTGGTTTCATTTTTGACATAGTAACAGGTGGATGATGCATTTTATGGGATGTTTATGCAATTCAAGGCATTATTTGTTTTGTTA
The DNA here is from genome assembly GCA_000966675.3 of Picea glauca. NCBI lineage: Eukaryota > Viridiplantae > Streptophyta > Pinopsida > Pinales > Pinaceae > Picea > Picea glauca. The sequence continues at coordinate 667,445 of JZKD02S1673854.1, forward strand.
TGATGGGCATGTATTGACAATTGCTATGATTTAACCATGTCACAAATTGTCATGATAGACTACCTAGCCACATATATACAAGAGATATGCTAGTGATAACATAGTCAAAACAAAGAAAGGAAACCTATGAAAAAACCTTAAGGGAAAAGAAGTTATGTTTGAGCTATGTTAAAGGGTTATATGCAAATGGAAAAGCAAAGTGATGTTAGTGTTAGTCCTAACTATTATGCTATTGTTGGTTAGTGGCTATGCAATTTTCATTAGATTTGATTTGGGCGCATATATAACATTACAATATATGATATGACATAGAACTTGGCAAAGGTTAACGTGTAAATGTCTGGATGACACATTATGCAAGGGATATCGTTGCAAATTTCAAAAGTTTGGGCATTAAATACACAGTTTAATGGATTGGTGAATGTTTGTCTGTCTCGTACTTCGAATTGAATAGGCCAGGAGATGGAAGTGGCGTGAAGTAAATGCATGTCACTCCATACTCCTCCTATCGACCGTCACCCTAACATTGTTCCTTGTTGCATTTTCGGCCTGTTAGTTGTGAAGCTCCACATTTCAGGCTCTTGGAAAGAAGTCTCGACCAACTCGCCCTTTTAAGCTGTTTGTTACATGTATGGTTCGTTTTCACTCCATCCATGAATTATGCCTTGTGTATGAAAAAATAATGGCTTAGTAATTCTTGGGTTTGTGTGTTCCTGAGAATTTCAACTCTGTAAATATGTGATATTTCTCTCTGTGATGACTATAATTGTTTCGGATTGCAAGCAAAAGAATTGGGTTTTGTTTAAGTTGTGCATTAACTGGTTGCTCTGTCGGTTTAAAATCGTGGTGGGTCTCTGTGGATAATAAGTGAATGCGGTATATATCACTCTGTATTAATGGTGGAGGGTTTCGTTCTGTGTATTATCGTCGATTGTTCCCTCGCAGTCATGAGTGTAACCCTATTAAGTCGCATTCAGATTTCCATTCGATTGTTGTGTAATTTCTTCAACCCAGATTCATGGTCGTAGGCTCATTCTCATTGTCCTTTCACCAAAGTACCCCAAGATCCAGTCTTAAGGTGGCCATAACGTTAATATATACTGTATGGTTGTGGGGTGATATAAGTTATACCTCGACGTTATGCATCCTCATTGGTATTAATGTTAGGTTGTTTGGCTCTTAAGGAAATGGGCATAGAGGTTATATCTCTATGTGTTCTTTGAATAAATGTCACAGTTCAGTTAACTTCGCCTCTCCTCTACAAGCTTAAAACACACTATGTGTATTGGATTTTTCTACCCTACCCGTCGTTGCTTTTCTCGGTGGATAACTGTTGGTTCCATTGCCCAGACTAGGAGTAATAAGAAGACTCTGTGGCTTACTGCTGTCTCTGTTTCAAAAGGGTATTTTTCCCTGTGGTTGATAAGTCTTTGAAGACCTCCAGTTCTTTGTGCTATTGTTAAAATATGAACGCGCTCTTGATTGTCTCCCTGCATTTGTTTTCGACAGAGCCCAATTTTAATATCCAACTGTAATTTCTCCCTTCGGGCATCTTCTTGGTTGTCAAGTATGAGTTTATCAATGGAATGGTTATGGAGGTTTCTCGTCGAGTATTTGTCTCATCTTTTTATGATAAAATTGGTTGAACAATTACAATGGGAACGCGAAATTATATATAGTCAAAGGATGTCTTGATCTAGGTGGATATTGGTGGCCACTCACCTATTCCACTTGGACCCCCACCATTGTTTCTTTCAGTTTTTCAGTTTCCTTAATTGTAGCACAATTTACTATTTTTGACAGTTTTTCGGGTCCTGAACTTCCAGAGCCGTTTTGAGGCCCTAAACGACGTTTTTTGGGCATCAAACATCCGATGAATATGAGTCCATTCTAAACCTTATTATTCGCCGTCAATAGTTGTAGTCCTTAGATAGATCTTTCTAACGATGTATCATGTGCATCAAATGGAGATAGTATGCCAAAGTTACGACCCTGGGAAATTGATGTACTAATTTACCCCGACGGGGCCCATATTCTGGCGTTTCACCTCCTAGGGTTAGGTTTTTGGATGTTTAGGGTTTTCCATTTTTTCTCAATAATATATAGGCTTTCGAGCCTCATTATAACACAAACTTTAGAGGCTTATAGCTGCCACATCTCTTCTCAGAGATAAGCTACCAGCCCCTAGCTAGTTTATTTCCATTATTTCTATAAACAAATTTCAGTTCTTTGATATTAATAAAATGAAGTGTTATTTTCGCTGCATCTTTGTATTTATGGTTATTTGTGTACTCTGTTGCGTTCCTGCATAAATTTGGATTAGTGGTATCATAACAATCTTCTCTTTCTCGATCCTTCTTTGCATGTCCACAACGAGGTCGGGGTATAAGGAGTTAGGGCTCGATCTGGTTGAACCTTTGCAAGATCAACCTCTCAAACCCCGACGACCGCCCATGGGGGACAAAAATAAAGACGAGGGAGCAGGAGATCCTAATAAAATATTGCTCGAGGAGGCCCTTGAAAAACAAAGGAACGTGATGATGGATAACTTCGCCCAGATCCTTCAACTACTGCCCACTGGCGGTGCATCTGCATCCAACAACCACTCTGGAGGCGCAAACCCTTTTAAGGTACAAGTAAACTTTGACATTCCCATATTTGATGGTCGATAGATGCAGATGTCGTAGATAGATGGTTGAATCTATTAGAAGGATATTTCTCGGTTCATGACTTTTCCAACCGGGAGAAGATTGTTTTTTCACTGCTCAAAGCCTCCCCCCATGTCAAGGACTGGTGGGAAACCTACTGTGAGAAAAAGGACGAGGAGGAACCCTCTCTGTTCTCGGCCGCACCCACTTGGAATTATTTCTGAGATGCCATCAATGAACAATATTAACCCGTGGGGAGCTATGAGGAGAAGTACATACAATGGACTACGTTGCGACAACAAAGCGATCAAGATGTGCATGAGCTGGCGAATCTGTTCCATACCTTGCACATAAAGTTGGGTATCAAAGATTCAGAGAAACATTTGGTTCTGAAGTACTACAGTTGTCTGCACAGATACATTTAGGAGGAAATGGATTTCCTTGACATCTCCTTGCTTGGTACGACATACTGGTATGCTTCCAAGATTGTGTAGAAATTCAAACAGAAGAAGCAAGATTTTGGATCTGCAAATCAAAAGCAAGCGAAAGGTTCCCCCAAACCGCAGAACAAAGGACAAAGCCAAGGCATGGCGGCTCAAGAAAACCTGCCAAAGCCGCAAGCAAAGAACAACACCGCGAAGCCGAAGAAGGACACGAGAAAGTGGTGTGAGTTCCATAAGAGCTCCAATCACATAACACAAGTGAGTGTCGGGCTAAGCAGTCACTAGTGGCCGAGATGAAGTCATCTGAATCAGATGCATGCTCCGACACTGAATCAAAACTCAAGAAGGGGAATGACAGAGGGAAGCAGATTATTGATGCGGATCCCAACGCCACCATTGCCACCACGAAGATCCAAAGGGAAGAACCATAATATCCATAGGAGGAGGAATGTCTCTTCCACTCCCAGATGTGGGTAAAGGGTTCCCCGCTACAGTTCGTTGTTGATAGTGGGAGCCAAAATAACCTCATTTCAGCAGAAGTCGTGAAGCAGTTGGGCTTGCCGACCACAACACACCCACAAACGTACACCATCGGGTGGCTTCACCAAGGACGAGATCTCCACGTCAGCCAATAATGTCGCCTTCCCTACAACATCAAGCCCTTCACCGATGAGGTATTATGTGACATTGCTTCTCTTGATGTTTGTTATGTATTATTAGGCCAACCATACTTGTGGAAGCGACATGCTGTGTATGAGTCCTGGCCTCACGTTGTTATTGTTACTTTGGGAAATAAGTTGTACATGATACCAGAGGTACCATCGCCTGCCGCTATCTCTTTGGTTACTGCAAAACAATGCAATAAGCTCATTTCCAAAACCGAGAAATTTGTTTTCCTGATGATCCACCCTCAGAGAAATAAGAAGACTATAGCCACGACCTCCAGACAGGGCTCCTCTGCATGACAAAAAAAAATGGACAAGGTCGTGGAGGAGTACCGAGACATCTTCACCTCACCCGCAGGGGCGCCTCTGCATTGTCAGGTCAAGCACCCCATCGATCTGACCCCTGGTGCGTCGCTACCCAATGGACCGATCTATCGACGCTCTGTTATGGAGAACGATGAAATCAAGAGGCAGATTCAGGAGATGCTGCAAAATTCAGGAGATGTTGCAGAAAGGTCACATCTGGCCAAGTTCATCGCCCTGTGGTAGCTCGATCATGTTGGTGCAGAAGAAGGATGTGACTTGGAGACTTTTTATTGACTATCGGGCACTGAACAAGATCTATGTCCAGAATAGGTACCCAATCCCACAGATTGATGACCTTCTGGACCAACTCAAAGGGGAGAAATATTTCAACAAGATCGACTTGAAGTATGGGTATCACCACATACCAATCGAACTGCCCGATGTGTGGAAGACTGCCTTCAAATCCAAGGAGGGCCTTTTTGAATGGTTGGTCATGCCTTTAGGGTTGACGAATGCTCCCGCAACCTTCATGAGGCTGATGGAAGACATCTTGCGACCATTCACCAACTCATTTGTAGTAGTGTTCTTGGATGACATCCCGATCTTCATCCAGACTTGGGAAGAGCACCTCCACCACATTCGACAGGTCCTCCAAACACCACGGAAACACAAGTTCTGTGCTAATTTGGAGAATTTCACTTTTGGCATGACCCAGGTTTAGTATCTGGGATACATTATTAATGAGCGTGGGGTGCATGTGGATCCAACCAAGATCCAAGTCATTCAGGATTGGCCAACGCCAACCACTCTAACAGAGCTTCGTATATTTCCTTGTCTTGCTAATTTCTACCGCAGGTTCGTGTTGGGATTCTCTCATATCACTTGGCCCTTGAGTCAAGTCACCAAGGGAGGAGCGAAAGACAAATTCTTTTGGTCAGAATCTCAATAGAAGGTGTTCGTAGAATTGAAACATCACCTCTGGTGTGCCCTAGTGCTCACATTATCAGACTTGCAACAACCATTTGAGATCGAGACAGATGCCTCTGATTATGCTATTGGGGTAGTTCTTACTCAATAGAGGCATCCAGTGGAATATCACAGTGAGACACTGTCCGACACAGTCCGAAATTATCCCACTTATGACAAAGAGATGTATTCCATTGTGCAGGCTTGCCGATAATGGAAGCATTTCATTTTGGGGAAGGAAACGATCTTCCACATAGACCACCGACCCTTGCAGTTCATACAGATACAAGGGAAGTTGTAGAGTGATCGCCAACAGAAGTGGTCCACATATCTGCAACAGTTTCATTTGAACATCAAGTATAAGAAGGGAAGCACCAATAATGTTGCAGACTGCCTCAGCCGACCACCGATCGTGGTGATAACCACTGTGCTCAACTCTTGTGGGCACGCGACTTATGATTGGTCGCTTCTCTACAAGAGTGATCCAGAATTCCGCCACACATACAAGACACTCTTGGAGGGTAACCGAGTTCCAAATTTTCACCTCCAAGATGCACTACTATGTCACCTGGGACACCTTTGTGTTCCTTCAAGCGAGCATGCCAAGATGATTTGGGAATATCACTATAGTCGGGTCGCTGGGAATTTCGGGGTTGAGAAAACAGTGGCAGTACTGCAGAAGTATTTCTATTGGCCAAACCTTCGATATGAGGTCAGGAAGTACATCAAATCCTGCACTGCTTGCGCCATTTCCAAAATGACCATCAAGAAGAAAGGCCTCTATACTCCACTGCCTACCCCTAGTCGACCTTGGGAATCCATCTCCATGGATTACATGTCGGGCCTTCCTTCTACTAAGCATGGAAATGACTGGGTTTTCTTGGTCGTCGACAGATTCTCGAAGATGGCCATTATGGTGGCCTGCAAGAAGAATATCACAACATAAGCCATTGCTAAACTCTTATTTGAATGAGTGTGGGTACACTTTGGGATCCCACAATATACCATCTCATATCGGGACAATAGGTTCCTTAGTACATTTTGGTCCAGCCTCTGGTCAATGATGGACACCAAGATCACCAAGTCCACAACTTTCCATCCCCAAACTGATGGCCAGACAGAGGTTGTCAAAAGGATGATCGTACACATTTTGCGCATGTACAACTCAAAGAATCCACACACATGGGATGAGAGCCTCCCCTATGTACACCATAGCTATAACTGGGCCCTCCACAACTCAACCGACCACAACCCCTTTCAGGTGGGCTTGGGATTCCGACCACTATGTTCCATTGACGTAGCCATGCCATTTGCAACTACTTAGGCTGATTCAACTCATGTCCAGTCTGAAGCTGCTAAGGCGAACAACTTCATTGAGCGCATTAAACACATTTGTCAACAGGTTCATGAAATATTGGATATAGCCAATGCTAAGTACAAGCAACAACATGATCAACATCGGGTGCAACACAACTTCTAGGTGCGCGACAAAGTGTGGCTACATTTACAGAAGGAGCGCCTCGTTGGACCCCACCGCAAGCTTCGCCCGCTTCGATATGGGCCATACACCATCACCAAGGCTATAGGGGCCAATGCCTTTGAGCTCAGTATTCCACCGTTCCTTGGTCTGCACCCGATATTCAATGTGGACCGCCTTCAACCCTACTTTCCACCTCCACTGGACACATCCGACATGGCAAAACAACTCACACCAACAGAGTGAAACCCAGATTGCATGGAACAAGCCACAAATGACCAGATTATGGACACATAGATCAAGAACACCCGCCAGTAGAGGATCCAACTGTATCGAGTTGTCAAAGCAGGCCAACTCCTTCACCAGGGCAAGTGGCTCACCAGGGACCAAGTTCAACAAAAGTTTCCTCATCTCATGGAGTAACTCAACGCAATGGGGACCATTGATTCCTAAGGGGGAGGAATGATCCAGGTGGATATTGGTGGCCACCTATGTATTCCACTTGGACCCCCACCATTGTTTCTTTCAGTTTTTCAGTTTCCTTAATTGTAGCACAATTTAATATTTTTGACAGTTTTTCGGGTCTTGAACTTCCGAAGCCGTTTTGAGGTCCTAAACGATGTTTTTTGGGCATCAAACATCCGACGAATAAGAGTCCGTTTTGGAACTTAATTTTTTTTGTTAGCAGTTGTAGTCCTCGGATAGATCTTTCTTACAATGTATCATGTGCATCAAACAAAGATAGTATACGAAATTTACGACCCCGGAAAATTGATGTACCGATTTACTCCGACAGGGCCCATATTCTGGTGTTTCACCTCCTAGGGTTAGGTTTTTGAATATTTAGAGTTTTCTATTGTTTCTCAATAATATATAGGCCTTCGAGCCTCATTGTAACACATAGTTTAGAGGCCCATAGACGCCACATCTCTTCTCAAAGATAAGCTAGCAACGCCCTAGCTAGTTTATTTCCATTATGTCTGTAAACAAATTTCAGTTCTTTGATATTAATGAAATGAAGTGTTATTTCCGCTGCATCTTTGTATTTATGGTTATTTGTGTATTTTGTTGTGTTCCTGCATAAATTTGGATCATGTATTATTTTCATTATGATTTCACTCACTGTGTTTTTACAATGTGGTCTTAACTACAATTGAAAACACCTATGTGTTTTGCTAGGCCCGATTAGGGTTGTGGCTGATTGTGAAAATGGTGCCTATGTGTAATTGTCTATGTTCGCCTTGTATATATTATTGGATCATCGTAAAGATTATCGGTGGATATATCAACAATGATTAGGCTCGGGTTTTATGTTGACTGTGTTTTCGTTGCAACACCTTGTTGATTGATATTATGAAGACTGTGTGTAATCAGACATATTTTGGAAGTCTATTTGCATTTTAAAAAGGGACCTGTGCATATTTTAAATTGGGAAACGATTGTAAATTGGAAGACAATGGATGTTTTTATTATAGTGATGAATTATGGGATAGAGGTCGAACATATTCTTGTGTGTTTTTTTTAAAAGGAATGAAAAGAAGCAAAAGATCATTGTTTTCTTAACATGACCATTGAAATGGAAAGTTGTTTCGATTATGAGTATGATTGCACATACTTTTTTAAATTGAGAAATTTTGGGAAATTTAAATGTTGGAACGACGAACAATTTGATACACAGTAATTGTTGGTATGGTGTTGGTATTTTTTGGATTTATTTTAGTACAAATTTATGATTATTGATTACTTAATTTGTTTTATGAACAATATCCATTAACTTCCCTGCCATTCTCTCACTTTTTCGCACATTACGAATCCCCTCACATTCCCAGATTCACTTTGCACGCCCTGTTCTTAGAATACAATTATAATTAAATGAAAACTCTATATTATAGTAATTGAAGGATGATACAGAGATGAGTTACGATTGATATGTTTTGTTATTACAATACAATTGATTGTTTGATGATTTGTTGAGAAGTAATCATGATCTAATCCCTTTCATTCTATCACTTTTCACTCAATACAACCCTTGAGATATCCCAGAACCCTTGTTCACCCCCTACTCATTGACAAGTATTAAATGATTTTTATGGATTTGGATTGCATGAGTCTGATGTGTTTATGAGCCAAACTTTGTTTCATATTTAAAGAGATGTTATGCATGGTTTGTTTAAGAAGCTAGTTTCTAACAAATGTTGCATATAGGAATGAGATTCTTAAACAGAGGAAGCCATGGCCGAAATAATAGGGGAAGAATAAATTGGAATAGAGGCCCTAGAAGGCCAAGATTTTCAATACATTTTGATGCAGATCCACAAGAGTTAAACCAACTCTTCCAAGCTGGATTTTTCAACTGGATTGGACAAGGGGTGGCCCAACCTAGGCCAGAAATACCTCCCTTCCAACCCCAACATTCCCCTCTTATCCTAGTGCCCCTTCATGTTTCATTACAATCTGAAGTCCCTGAAAATGACGGATGGCAAGAGATTGTCCACCTAGCAGTATCCCAACATCATGGCTAGCCCAATTTGTCTCTACCTACTCCTCCACTAGTTAACCCAATTGTCCAAGTTTTCCCTACACACTCACCTGTATAGTCTTCCCACGCAAGAAAGAGGCTCAAAATCGAAGCCCACCATGCACATGATAAAGGAAAAGTTTCTGCTTCCCCCTCCTCTCCCTCAAGTGATTCCGCCAAATCCGTTTCATCCCGCATGCACTTGAGAGATGATTTCTCTCATGTTATTAGTGAGATAAAGACTAAAGGATCCACATAGCCTAAGGCTAATTTAGAGAAATCAAAGGGAGACAGTAGCAACAAAGAGAAAATTGCCTCCCAAAGTGGAAAATATGGTTTTTGAGTGTATTTATTTATTGATTGTTGAAAACAATTGACTGCTGAAGTTTTTGGACAACACACTATTTTTGGATATTTTGGATATTATATTTTTTGGATATGGTTTAAAATATCATTGATATTAATTTTCAAATTATGAGAATGATGATGGGATCCACAAGGAGGGATGTGTTTGATTGATTGACTAGTTGTGTTTATTTTTGTTAAGAAACTAAAGAGAGTCACAAGGGCTCCCACCTACTAGTTATTATTTATTAAAGACCCTTATTATTATATTAATTATTCCCCTAAACTAAAAGTTAGTTGAGTTTTAGTTAACTTAACTAAAAGAGGTAGTTTAACTACTTCAACTAATTTTGATTGCTTAAAGGGAAAAAGAGAAGGAGGAACAAGAGGAGAATAGAAGGAGAAAACATACTAAGGTCTGCTCTTGAGTTTTATTGAGATAGTTCAGTTTTCATTAATTCTTTAATTCATTGAAAGCTTAATTCTCTTTTATGACATCAGGGTCCTATTGTAGACAACAAGCTTCAAGTCTGAATTACATCATTCAGACACTTGTTTTTCAGAGGTGTTGATCTATCTTTGATAATCTGTGTAGACTTGTTTGCTTATGAATTAAATTTCATGACTGATAAAGGATATTGCGCAGATTCGAGTGGGAAGCAATTTGTGGCAAACTGATCCAACTTTTAAAGTTCAGTTTTTTTTATTATTTCCTGTCAGAAGTCCTTTTGTATGGTTTTCATCTGGGACATCTAAGTTTGACTTTGGTCCAAACTTCCTCAGGTATTTTTGTAAAGAGAATGATTCTTTTGATTTATTGGAATGAAATAAGGTATTGCTATTCTGTCTCATCTGTGTTAAATTGTGACTTGGTATTTTTTCTTTTGTCTCCACATTTACTTTTGCATCTATTATATTCAGAAAATTATATAAAATGTTGAATTTTTCAACAATCTTTTATTTATAAAAAATCAGCCTAAGCCCTTGTAACTAATACTTGTGGATTATGAAACAAATTTTGAGGCTATAAACATAGGGTGATATTCCTGTCTATCTTGCCTTAGCCAAGGAAGATCTGAAAATGATTGAGTAAGATCATTTCGTATCTTTCCCTCAACATTTATGTGGCGACCATACTGGGGAGATCTTCCATATCTCTCTGGTTGATTTTTATGCTTGATTATCATTGAATATATCTACTTTTCTGATTTTGATTCTTTGACTGTTTCATTTCTTAATGACTGCATCTGTTGTAAGGCAACCTAATATTGAGCCTGGTCTTCAAGATCAAACCAACATTGCTTTAAATTTTTTTAACACCATCTTAGATACTGCTAATACCTAGGCTGAGCTTAATTTCTCATGGGAAGCAATTGAACAAGACATAAGTGACCAAGAACATTGGGAAGCTAGGCATAGAAAACTTAGGAATCAACCATAACTTTCTTTGTCCTTCAGTTTTGATCTTCTTTTTCATGTCCTTAGACCCTCATGTTTCTAGGAGAAGAAGAGGTTTATCATCGGAAATTAATCCCATTGCTGAAATAGAAAGAAGGAACATTGTATTATCAACCCAACAAAGTGCTCTAAGGAGAACCGTGTCTAATTCATCTAGTTTGTCTTTCTCTCCATTACCTATCATTCACAAGATGTAATCTAGTGGTGGCACTAGAGGTGCTTCATCATCTCAATCTTCAGCTTCGTCAGTGATTGGTAGCTTATATAGTCACCAAGTCCTTGTCCAATCTACCACAAACCCCACCAAATTCATTAAAAAGTATGTGATTTTTCAGTTTGAAGAAGATGCTACAACCACCCCATGGAATGTTTCCTCCCCTCTTAACCTGCCACCTGCTACTCGTCCACTTCCTAAATTCAAAGAGAATCTGCCAAGGTTTCCAGGGAATAACACTGTCACTACAAATGAACACTTGGTGGCATTTTCTAATGTCTGTCACAAAATAGGAGCCAATGACAACGATACTTGTATGTGCTTGTTTGTGAATTCCCTTGAAGGGAAGGTTGCAGTTGATTTCTTCGATCTTCCTCCTAAGATTTTATCTTCTTGGGAGGATTTAGTCTATTGGTTCAAATCTACCTATGGGAAATCCAAAATCCCAGCTGAGCAGTTACAGGAGTACAATGACATCGCTTATAAGGATGGTGAGACTATCAAGTCATTCAACTTACATTTCACCAAGTTATACAATCAAATCCCTAAACTCATTCAACCTCATAACCAAGCCGCTTTCATGCATTACTATAATGCATTACCTTCTGTCATCATAGGATTGAGGAAAAGGCCATTGATAACCTCGTTTCCTCTATGCATACTTGTTTAGAGTAAGGAGAACAACTTGGAAGAACAAGTCTTCCTAAGGGAGACTCAATTAAAAAAACATACATGTCCACTCTCTTACAACTTGTACAAAACATGAATAATCGTATGATAGCATATGAGTGAAAAGGAAATGTCTCCTCTCTTACCCCTGAAGCTTCATCTTCTTCTGCACCCCCCTTTAGAAATCCAAATGAAAATATTTTTTAGCCTAAAGCTATCATGCCTCATAGTTGGTGTGACTTTTGCGAAGAACACCATGAGGAAAGTACATGTGAGGTAAAGAAGAGTTCTAGAGATAAAATATTTGGTAAGAGACCTGAAACTACTATTGTTGTCCTAGACTTTGCAGAGCCAGAAGATGTCATGATCATAAATACTAGGAATAAATCCTATGATCCCAAAAGAAAATATGATCCTCCTCGCAATTATTCTAACTCAAGCTCATCCTCACCACCTGCTACTGCTCAGTTTCCTAAGGCTCCTGAAAGTCAAGGAACTACCTCCCCTCTCCCCTCTTCCAAATACAACATTATAAACCAGTTGACCAACATCAAAGCAGATGCAACCCTTCTAGACATGGTTGTCGTCCCTGAACAACATAAGCATCTAAAAACATTCATGGAAGGAAAAGATTCCGTTGTAACCAACCTATTTGAAGAGGTAGATGAAGAGGATTCGTCTGTAAATAAGGTAGGTGTACACAACTTTAGATACCCTGTAAAAAACCCCCCGTTTTATATTTCTATAAAGATTATGGATACAATTTCCCATTGTTGCATCATTGATGAAGGTTCGGGCCCAAGTGTAATGTCGAAGATTATTATGGAAGAGCTAGGCTTGTCTTGTACTAATGAAAATGCTAGAAGCATGCTCTCTTATAATAGTCTACAACAAATGACCATAGGTGAAATCAATTACATAACCTTGGTTTTGTGCGCGCACCTTGAAATTAGGACAACCCTTAATATTCAGGTAATCGATATGCCTGTAAGTAACTACTCGATCATCCTAGGAAGATATTAACAAGCTTTGACGGGTGGATACCTCTCACTCGACAGGACACACTTATTCGTTCCTCAGAATGGTAAAAACATCATAGTCCTCGGAGAGGGGAGAATTTCACCTTACATAGAAAGTGTCCCACAACCTAATGTGAATTATATCGAGGAGGACCTATGAGTGTATTCCATATTTTCCGAGGAGGACAACACTACCTTGGAACAAATCAACTTAGATGACGGGATGTGGAATATGCACTTTGATGGTTCATGCTCCAATGAAGGAAACAAAGCTGGTATTATCTTGTACTCTCTTGTGGGAAAAATTCATAACTTTTCCTATAGGTTAGAGTTTGCTTGCACAAACAATGTCACTGAATTCAAAGAATTATTGTTAGGCATTGAAAATGCCTATAATCTGGGTAGTGGTCACCTTATAGTTTTTGGGGATTCCGAGCTTGTTGTGAACCTTTTACGTAAGATATACTCTCCTAGCAACACATTGATGAAACACTACACCCAAACTATTTGGGCACTTATCTCGAACCTACTATCTTTCAACATCACTCATGTTAAAAGGGAATTGAACTCAATGGCTGATCGGTTAGCTGTTTTTTCAGCTTCTCCTAATCAACAACTTCTGCCAGAAATACCTAATTGTAMTTTTCAATCTTTGTATCATCCACATATCCCTGAAAATATAGAATCATGGTAGCTCTTCCCTAGTKATGAAAGCATTTGTGCTTTCATTCAAAATGAACCTTATAAGCCTAAGGAAATTATATCAATGGAAKATAACAAGATTCCTAAAGKCTTGAMTCCTCTAGAAAGTTCATTTTCATCRAGTGATGTAGGCAACAMAGAGAAACGTAAAGAAGAGGAGTCGAAAAGGAAAGTGGGTGAAAGAATTTCCTTGAACATTGGAACACCCGAGTCTCCAAAGAATGTTAAAATAGGTGCCCAATGTTCTGATGAAGAAAAATTGAAGTTCACCAGACTGCTTGGTGAATTTCAAGATGTTTTTTCTTGGTCTTATGAGGATCTTCGTGGTTTTGATCCTTCTCTTATACAACATGCCATTCCTATCAAGGAGGGAATAAAAAGAGTTAGGAAAAAACAAAGACCTATTAACCCTGCACTAGAAGCAACTATTCAAAAGGAGTTGGAAAAGCTCTTGACGACTGGGATTATCTTTCTAGTTAAGTATTCAGAATGAGTTTCTAATTTGGTTCCCATTCGAAAAACAATTGGTCAAATCAGATTATGCGTAGATTTTCGTGCATTGAATCGGGCTAGTATAAAAGATCACTTTCCTCTCCCCAATATGGAAATGATTCTGCAACAAGTTGCAGGGTCACATATGATGTCCTTACTTGACGGTTTCTTTGGATACAATCAAATCAAGGTAAAAAGGGTAGATAAATATAAAACCAATTTTATTACTCGTTGGGGCACTTTTGCTTATGAACATATGCCTTTTGGATTATCTAATGCAGGTGCCACTTTTCAAAGAGATATGCAGATAGATTTTGACGATTTGATCGGCAAGATTATTCAGATCTATATTGATGACTTAACTATTTACTCTAAGAACTGATTAGATCATTTTGGTCATCTTAAAAGAGTTCTCATGCGATGCAGGAAATTTGGCATTTCTCTAAATCCTTGTAAGTCTATTTTCGGTGTTACCAAGGGAAAGCTCCTTGGACACATTGTCTCCGATTCATGAATAAGCATTGATCCTGAAAGGATTTCCGCTATCCTAAATCTTCCTACTCCCACTTCCAATAAGTAGGTTCGAGCTTTTATGGGGGTTATTAACTTTGTCCGTAAGTTTGTCCCTGATTTTGCTGTAATGGTCAAGCCAATTCATAATCTGCTTAAGCAAGATCATTCCTTTTCTTGGATAGATAATGTCAAAAATTGTTTTGTAGGGATCAATAAAGCAATCAGTTCCGCACCGGTTCTGGCAAAGCTAAATTTTGAGAAGGAATTTATGATATATACTAATGCCACAAAGGAAGCAGTTTCTGCTATCCTCATGCAAGGTGATGGCCAAGGTAACGAAAAACTAGTGGATTACATGAGTCAAAGCTTGTCTAATGATGAGTTTAAATATTCTTTTATTGAAAAACATGCTTTTTCTCTTGTTAAATCTGTTGAAAAATTTCGCCACTTCATCTTAGGTAAGCATACGTTGGTAAAAGTCCCTTTACCCACTGTCAAGTTTTTTCTCTCACAATCTTATATTTCAGGGAATCTTTCACATTGGATTTCCAAGATCCAAGAGCATGATTTAACTATCGTGACTTCTACCACCATCAAGGGATGTGACATAGCCCTTCACTTAGCTCAGCATGGTGAAACTAGTGAAGAAATTGATGAATATGATAGTTCTCTATCAACACTGTTCTACATTGATAATCAAATCCTTCCCGTGTCTGAACATCCTTGGTATAAGAATTTGGTTTACTATTTGCAAAATCAAATATGTCCAGATAACTTAGACACTCATCAAAGAAGAAGGCTCCGCCTCGAATCTGCTAGATACGTCATTATAGGGGACTTCTTGTTTAGAAGATATGATGATGGTATGTTGCTTCGCTGTGTAAACAATGAGGAAACACATAAACTATTGCAAGAAACTCAAATTCTAATATTAATGTAGGAGGTCATTTCTCTGCTAAAACTACTACTTTTAATATTATCAGAAAAATGATACTATTGGCCTTCAATCTTTTGTGATTCTTATGTTTTTTCGGGATCTTGTGACAAGTGCTAGAAATTTGCTGGGAAATAACGCCTTTCAACCATGCTGTTACAACCTGTCCTCCCGAAATTTCCTTTTTCAAAGTGGGGATTGGACTTTATTGGTCCTATTAATCCTCCATCTTCAACAGGACAAGTCTTTATGTTCACAACCAAAAACTATTTTACAAAATGGGCTGAAGCTGTCTCGCTTAAACATTCGACAGATGATCAAGTGATTTCTTTCCTTGAAAATAGTATTTTTTTTTTCCAGATTTCGTCTTCCTTTGGAAATTATTACAGACAATGGTCCCGCTTTTATTTCTGCTAAGCTGACCCAATTTTTAGCTAAGTTGGGGGTTAAATTTTTTACCTCATCAGCTTATTACCCCCAAGGAAATGGGAAGGCTGAGTCTACCAACAAAAATCTGGTGAGAATTGTCAAAAGTCTCATCAAGATAAACCTCGTCAATGGCATACTCTCCTCTCTTACTCCCTTTGGAAAGATCGAACTACCACCAAGGTGAGCATTGGTTGCACTCCTTTCCAACTTGTTTATGGTTAAGAGGCCATTCTGCCTACTGAGATGGAACTTTCCTCCTTAAGGCTAATTCTACAGGTCGAAGAATTAAATCCTTCTGATGTTTCACAAAGGATGATTTCACTCTTGGATTTAGAGGAGAAAAGGACGTTTTCCTTGGATAATATAAAGAGAAGACAACAGACTGTTAAAAAATATTTCAACAAGAGTGTTAAAACTGTAAAATTTAAAGTCAATGAGAAGGTACTACTGTGGGATTCAACTCATGCGAATAGGGGAAGAAATTCAAAGTTCCAAAAATTATGACTGGGTCCTTTCAAGATCGCTTTTGTCATGGGTGAAAACTCTTACATTCTAAAGGACTTACAGGAGAATTTTTTTTCCTACAACACTAACGGTTCCCACTTAAAACATTACGTGGAACCAATTTGAAAAGTTTAACACTGTTCAAAATGTTTCTGTATTTTAGTAGTTTTCATTTATGCTTTTACAATAGTTTTCATTTATGCTTTTACAATAGTTTTCAATTATGATTTTACATTAGTTTTCATTTATGCTTTTTCAGTTTCTGTCCTTCATTTCTACTCATTTCAATTTTGCTGTTTCATTCATGTTATGACATTTCTTGCTTTTTGTTCTTTGGACTTCAATTTTTGTCAAAAATAAATTATTGGATCAATTTTTCCACAATGACACTTCTGTAAAGTATTGTTGATCAATAAAAATCAATCTTACACGACTGTTATGATGTTCCCCCTGAAGGCATCATTGAATTTTTTATTTTCTTTCACTATTGTTTTATGAGATAGTTGGTTACATCCCGCTTTTGCTTTTCGTTTCTTCATCCATTTCAAGATTCAAAAGAGCAGGCTCAATTTTTTTTCTCCTTGAAGTCAAGATAAAATTTTTGTTGAATGATTATGCTTACAGGGGTAAACCCCCTCATACTTAACACTTTCCATGATTTATTCCCATATCCATAAATACAGGTCCACAAACCTTAGCTTCCAAGTGATCATTACTCACAATGGTGTGTCTCTATCTAAGAAACCAACCAAGCAATATGCAACTTGTCCTCTGAGTGATGAACATACAAGGATAGTACAATAAATTCACTTGGTTTACACCACCAAGCCAAGCTACCCTCTCTTTCCCTTTTCTAGGGGATTTAAAAGAATAATAACCATTCATGAAATGAAGGAACATAATTGTGGATCATTTATTTCCATTGAACTCTAAAATTGCTTCAAACAAGGAATACATTAATAGTAACCTATCAAATACAACATCCCTAAACTCATCATAACACACAATTCTTTTTGGCACCACATCAAGTGATTATCAATATATCTTGAAAATATAATATCTCCAACAGGACCGAGAAAAGTGGATTAGATCTATCAAAAGAACAAGATAACATCTACATACATTTCAACTTGTTGATCCTAAAATATCAAGCTCGAGGGAAAAAAACAACAACAAACTAAAAAATGGTTATCATCAATTGTGACAATGAGAATCCCTCTCATAACCCTCAAAACATTTGGCAATTGAAGAAACAATATCAATAAGGGCACCTCCTATTTGAGAAAAACTTGAAGCAAGGGTATTGTCATGGTCAACTCCTTCTACTAGAGAGAATCCAACAACCATGTCACAGGTACTCATCACAACTCTCACCTGTTGCAAGTTTTGAATCAATAACTGATTCCACCACCATAGAACCATTAAACCTATATTCAAGTATGGTTTCCCACACACTTCGTCAATTCCAACACTCCAAGAAAAGAGTAATCATATGAAGAATGAAACATGGAATATTAACTCTCCAAAATTAGGTACATAGTACAAATGCATAATATTACTAATAACTTAGCATCAAACTAGCTATCAAATGCACGATCAATCTCTCCACAAATTTACATGACATACAACTAATTTTATCCTTAATGGATAACACTAGAAGCTCCCTCCATATATAACAATCATTGAAACTGGAATTTTTATTATTATTGTAAGTGCTTTGAGTCATGACTCAACAATGAATAATCATCTATCTATAACATAATGAATCAATCCCATCCCAGGGTCCATAAATTAGCAAACAATCGAATGGTCAATCATGCCTATCACAAGTATCAATCCACTACAATCATTGGAATTCATTGAAGCACATTAGTGACCAATTAGAAGTGCTCTTGGGCATTACACCCATTGAAATATCAATCACATGCCAACCATCAATGAAGTAGATCCTCTATCTATCACATATGAAATCACACTAGCATCCACTAGAACAAATTTTCCACCTATCATAGGTCTTCTTTCACATCTCACCTACTAAAAATAATTCCATTCCATCCATAAAGTGAAGTAGAACACACTTATATCCACTGAAATAAATCAATCACCTATCGTAGTTCCTTCTGGGCATCTCACCCATTGAAAATAAATCCATACCATCCAACGATCATGTAGAACCACCACCTCTCACAAGTGAAAACACACTATCAACCTTTGGAACAAAGAAACCACCTATAACATGTCCTCCTAGACATCACAACCACTGAAAATAAATCCATAACAAACACCCATGTAGTAGATATTCCACCTATCACAATTAAAATGATACTTTCATCACAAGAGGAACTAGGGTTTCAACCCACCAAACCTTTCATGGGTGCAAGTTCTTATCTTAAGCACAATAAGATTTCACCAACCAATCAATCTCAACAAAGTCAAGCACCACTCCTAGGTACAATACAACCAAAATTCCAACTCTCTATCCATCAATAGAGTGATTTTAGAAAGATATCTCTTAGGTGGAAACACTTTTGGAGTATCCCCCAAAACTAACATGATTTGCAAGGACAAATTGGTCAAAATTGTAATCTTTGTTGAATTTTTTGATTTTCAGATCTGATAATTATTTCCTTATGATTTAAATTCTACTATTATCATATAATAATTACACATTGAAAATCTCAACAAGACTTAGAAAACTTGATGAGAGGTTGTTATAAGTAAATATTATATGAGATGATTTATTACAATCGAGGGCCCATATATATATACTTGGGTGGAGTGCCCTTTCATTAATGGACATGCATTTTCCATTATTGTCTTTTCATTAATTAATTAATTAWTAATTATTAATTTTTGATTATATATATTTATACATTATATTATAAATATATTATTTATATATCATATTTATGTTGATGATTRTTTCCTCACATGCATGTCTAGTTAATATAGATCACTCCATCTTGGAGYAAGCAACATGAGAGCATATCGAGTCTCTATCACTCCTAGTAAAATCAACATGAMAAATAGGAGAGAGGCTATGCTTGGGCCATTCGCCAGTAGCCAAATCAACATGGCCCCATGAGTGAATGTATCATCCTCCCTTGGTCAAATCAACATGACCAATTTGGGAGAATGTCTTCCTGATGCTGCTAATTGGAGAAACATCAACATCCCGGGCCATTCACCACTAGCCAAATCAACATGGCCCCATGGGTGAATGTATCATTCTCCCTTGGTCAAATCAACATGACCAATCTGGGAGAATGTTTGCCCGATGCTAAAAACATCAACACTCCCTCTTAGTGAGGGAGAGATTTTTCATCACGCCAAGCTTGTCTTTGAAGTATACAAATTTTTCCTCAGATAGAGGCTTGGTGAAAATATCTGCAATCTGCTAATCTGTGGATATGTATTGGAGCTTTACTTCTCTCTTATGTACCATGTCTCAGATGAACTAATATTTGATCTCAATGTGCTTCGACCTGTCATGAAATACTGGATTTTTTGAAAGCTTGACACAACTTTGATTATCACAATGTATTAAGGTCGTCTCTAGCTCCTGTTCAAATAGTCCTGCAAGAAGATTTCAAATCCATACTGCTTTGCGAATTGTGACAATGGATGCGATATACTTTGCTTCTGCTGTATATAGTGCTACAAAAGTATGCTTCCTGCTAAACTGGGATATCATAACTGATACTAAGTTGAAGCAACACGTCGAGGTGCTCTTTCTCTCCATCGCACTACCTGCCTAGTCACAATCAATATATCCCTATAACCTCACTTTACCACCTGAGACATCTCTCATACCATATCCAACTGTACCATGCAGGTACCTCAACACATGCTTTGCTGCAACCCAATGGAAGTGCCTTGACTCAACCATAGACTGGCTCAAGGTGCTCACTACAAAGGAAATATTTGTCCTGGTGTTAACCACGTACATTAATGATCCAATCACCTGTCTGCACATAGTGAGATCCACCAAATATGAATATGAAGCGAAATCACTCAACTTAAGATTTTTCATCATAGGTGTAGCCATGGACTTGCAGTCCATCATACCGAATCTGCTCAAGATATCAAATGTGTACTTCCCCTGTCTAAGGAATATCTCACTTGGTCTCTGCCACACCTCCAATCCTAAGAAGTAATGCATCAAGCCAATATCCTTCAATTCGAAATCAGAGGCAAACTCCCTCTTGCACTCGACAATGAGCCTCTCTGCCCCCGTAAGGAACAACTCATCAACATATAACACCGAGATCAAAGGATCACCATCAAAAACCTTGTAGTAAAGGTTGGGATCCACATAATTCTTTGTGAAGTCCAAAATCATCAAGTATCCATCAATCCTGAAGTACCATGCCATGGGTGCCTGTTTGAGTCCATACAAGGCCTTTTTTAATCTGCAAACATGAGACTCCTTCCCAAATATCACAAATCCTTGAGTTTTCTCTATGTATACTTCTTCCTCAATCACACCATTGAGGAACGCGGTCTTCACATATAAATGATGTAATATCCAACCCATAACTAAGGAAAGAGAAATAATAGTCTTGATAAAAGTGTACCTGGCGACTGGATCAAAAGTCTCCTCATAGTCCACTCCCTCTTTCTGAGAGATTCCTCTCTCCAAAAACCTCACTTTGTACTTCTCAATGTTTCCATCTGTTGTATTATTGATCTTATAGATCCACTTGGAAGTCACCATTAACTTCCCCTCTAGTCTCAGAACTATCTACCACACATTATTCTTCATGATGGACTGATAATACTCCATCATGGCATCCTTCCAAACCTATTGGCCTGCTGCCTCCTCCTATCTAGAAGGTTCAGAATCAATGATGTGACTCTTCAATTCCATATAACTTGAGAACCTTTGAGGCTATTTTCTCTCCCTGAAAGTACCATTGGGAGATGCATGCCCCTATGCATCCTTCAAAGTGTCACAAATACAATCTAACCTCTTCTTGCTCATGACAACATCTCTAGGTAGATCCATTGGCTCTACTGGCTCTAATGACTCCTACTGATAGTCTGAAGGATGAATAATTGGGCTAGAGAGATATGAACCCTTATCCTTCGAAGCCTCCTTCTCTTCACTATCAATCTCCATTTGAGAATCTCTATACCTCCTAAAGGCTACCTCTTCATCAAAGGTAGCATATCGACTAACCTCAATATGATGTTGTCCTGGAATGTGGATTCTGTAGGCCTTCAAAGTCTCATTGTATCCAACAAAAGTACCCTTCTTACCAGAAGGTTCTAACTTCAACCTCTTCTCCTTGGGAACATGGATGCATATTGGACAACCAAAGATCCTCAAATGGATGACCTCTAGCTTCAGTCTTGTGAATGCCTCCTCAGGAGCCTTATCTCCCAATATCTGGTGAGGAATCATGTTCTGAACATAAAATTTTGTGCTGGATGCCTTTGCCCATAAGAACATGGGTAGATTCTGATCATGAATCAATGCTTTGGCAACCTCTACAATGGACCTTTCTTCCTTTTTACAACCCCATTTTTCTGTGGGTTGTAATGAACACTCAACTCACTCTTGATCCCTGCCTCCTTGAAGAAATCATTGAAGTCCTTCGAAGTGAACTCTCCTCCATTATCTGACCTCAACACCTTGATATTATTCCTTGTCAAGTTCTCTACCTAAGCTCTGAACTCTTGGAATCTGCTGAAGAACTCATCCTTGGTGTTCATGAAGAAGATCCATGTCTTCCAGGAGAAATCATCAATGGATATCACATAGTACATGAATCCACACAAATATGCAATTGTCATAGGTCCACATACATCTGAATGTACTAGATCCAAGATCCCCTTGGACCTGCTGACAGTTCTCATAAAATATCCCTTGACATTCTTTCCAAGTGCAAATATTATGTAAATGCCATCATGCTCTACGTGAAGCTTTGGAAGTCCTCTGACCATCCTCTTCAATGCTGGTAAATCCCTATGATGTAAGTGTGAAAATCGCTGATGCCGTAGCTCACAAAAAATGATGTTGTCATGTACCAATGCTTGGGATGGTCGTCCCAACAATATGTATAGACCTCCCTCTTGAACATAAGTCACTATTGCAGAGTCTATAAAATATATATTAGTTATCACAATGCGATCAGTCGTAGCTCGCAGAGAAACATAGAGTGACCAAAAGAGTTGGTCGCACTATGTAGTGAAATACTTAAGGTGATCACGCCATGCAATTAGGAAAATCACAAATAAAGGGAATGTGGTCGCTCTGTGTGCATAGGCCACTCGTGACCATGACCATGGTCGCTCTGGGTGCATAGGCCACTCGCGACCATGACCGTACAATTGCAAAAAATAAAAGATCTGAAGAAAATCTATCAGATATTACATTGAAAGTTTTTAATTAGCTTCATAAAAGACTTATACTAGCTCTAGAACTGAAATATTTTAACTAGCTCTGATACCATGTTGAATTTTCTGATTTACAGATTTGATAATTATTTCCTTATGATTTAAATTCTACTGTTATCATAGAATAATTACACACTGAAAATCTCAACAAGACTTATAGAACTTGATGAGAGGTTGTTATAAGTAAATATTATATGAGATGATTTATTACAATTGAGGGCCTCGATATATATACTTGGGTGGAGTTCCCTTTCATTAATGGACATGTCTTTTCCATTATTGTATTTTCATTAATTAATTATTATTAATTTTTGATTATATATATTTATACATTATATTATAAATATATGATTTATATATCATATTTATGTTGATGATTATTTCCTCACATGTATGTATAGTTAATATAGATCACTCCATCTTGGAGAAGGCGATGCGAGAGAATATCGAGTCTCTATCACTTCTAGTCAAATCCACATGACAAATAGGAGAGAGGCTACGCCCGGGCCATTCACCACTAGCCAAATCAGCACGACCCCATGAGTGAATGCATCATCTTCCCTTGGTCAAATCAACATGACCAATCTGGGAGAATGTCTTCCTGATGCTGCTAACTGGAGAAACATCAACATCCTAGGCCATTCAGTACTAGCCAAATCATCATGGCCCCATGGGTGAATGTATCATTCTCCCTTGGTCAAATCAACTTGAAAAATCTGGGAGAATGTCCACCAAATGATGAAAACATCAACGATCTTGTCACTTAAAGAAAAATAATCTAGGAAAATACAATAACATTTTGATTTGGATTATATTTCTATTCTTTGGAAAAGATGGTAGTTTGAATATTTTCATCCTTTAAAAGAGTATATATTTGATATTGTGGAAGGCGTGATGTGGCCATTTGGAGATTCAACACACTTCTAGGAACTTGAACTCTTTTGCAGTACTAAAAGCATAGTGGGGAGCAAGAAGACCTTTAAGGGATAGATAATGGCCTAAGGCCAAGGCACCATAAACTAAGGACCACAAAAAATAGGTGTTCTTAGGGAGAATCAATGAAATGTTCTAAATTTATTTAATTTTGTAATGCCAAGTCAAGAGATTGGAGTTAAGCCTTTAGGATTTGTTACGTTTAATGTGGATTTGAATACTGGTCCTCAACATGTAACAATTGGGATTATATTTCTATTATAACATGTGATCATTGGGATTATATTTCTATTAGGTTTTGGAACGATTCCACTAGCAATCCTTCCATCAATTAGCAAGTGTCTTGATATCAAGTTTGAAAGCAACAATATCGACATTAAATCTTTAATTCTTTGTGGGATATTCTATCAACATTACTTAGCTTAGATTAGGTTTGAATTCATACTAACACATCATATCTCTTCTTTTTTTTGGACTATATTCCCTTCACTAACTTAATATCCCCTTTTAAGAGGTGAGTTGTTGTCTAGTGGATATTTTCTAAAGGTTTCCCATTTTATTCAAGAACGGGTGGCCACCTAAGGGAGTGGTTATTGAAAGGGATATTTTCTCTTAATGATCCATCATTATCTTACAAGTAGCTTAATAACATGCTAGGGTTTCAAAATGATCTAAATAATATAATATCACTAAATTTTAACCAATATTGGTACAAGGAAGATATTTCCAACATATTTTGACATATGATCCCATAGTTGCACTAGAGTACTTACAACCTCTATGCCCTTGATAAATCCATTAAAAATAAGCACTCGACCTTGTATACATGTTATGATTCTAACTTGATCATAGTTGATAAATGACAATTTCTATGCTACTTAAAGAGGTGGAATGGATGTTAAAGAATCAATGACAATATCCAATGATATGCAATGACAACAATGCACTTAACTAGCAACATGTAATGACAACAATGCACTAAATTAGCAACATGAAAATACATGAAACTATAATTGTGGATTAGAATAAGATATTGATCAGGGGATCAAATTTTGCTCAAAAATTCAAAGTGCTCGGAATCACTTCAAACCGGATGAGAGCGTAGGCCTCGTCGTTGCGAACCCAACACAATTCGTTTCGTTTCAAACATACGTCGAGAGCGAGAGATATTGCAATCTGTTCATAAAGTCAAACAGGCAAAAACAAATGATGTTGACTGTACAGTCCGTACAGCCTGACGTGGCAGAGCCGTATGACCGTACATATGGTGATGTGGCAGATTTTGGTTGGCAGACGTTGGATGAATCCTGTGTCGACACATGGCAGTTTTCTGGTCATGATTGGGTGCCACGTGGCCCAGTCATGGGCTGCCACGTGGCACCCCGGTATTGGTTGATTGTTATATGTAAAATGTATTGGAGTCCGTGGGGTTCGACCCCCGGACCTCCCCACCACATAAGCTTTCACAATATCCGCCCAACTGTTGCACCGCCATTTGTTCCTTATTACATATGTGTGTTGGATTATATTTGAATTTTCACTATGTAATAAATGGCGGGGGGGACGGGTCGGGGCTTAGCCCTGACCCGCGGTCTTATTGATAATGTATATGACCGTGTTATAATATATATGCGCGAGCGTTGTTAAAACAGAGTCAAACCCCCAGTCGTGTGCCTTTATACCATGTGACCCTTTGTTATATGCGCGCGGGGTTTTACATTGTGGTTTAAACGGTTTAAAAACCGACCCGCCATGTGTCATTACATCATTCGGTTATAAAAATAGAGCCTTTTTATTATAGCGCGAGGTCATGTTATGACCCATATGCCCGAGGTGCTAGGCGGTTAGGGGCTGGCGCGCCCTTAACCATCCTACGGTTTGCACTGTTGGCGTGGTTGCGCCCGGTGCTGTGTTTTCACGCTATTTATTGCGTGTGTGTCAGGTTCAATTGACAAGGGTGCAATTTGTAGATGCAGAGACAATAAGCTTGAAGGGGGAGACTTCCAGGAGGCCTAACTTCTTCGTTTTTCGACCGATTGAGGTGCCGAAAGAGCCCAGACAGTGGTTTTTGGACGCTCTGAAGCCATTGGAGCAGTGG